>ML297024.1:0-21944 GCA_005239495.1 Nicotiana undulata | reverse complement strand
ACACACACACACACACACACACACACACACACACATATATATATATATATATATGCATTCATGCAGTCACATATGCGCATTCATGCATTCATGGCCCCCGAGTCACAGGTGTGATTCGTGATCGGGGAGAACTTATATTTTCATTGCCCCTGAGTCACAAGTTTGATTCGTGATCAGGGAGGAATTTCACTCATATTTTACTAGCCCCTGAATCACAGGTTTGATACGTGATCAGGGAGAGATCAGACTTATATTTTCATTGCCCCTGAGTCACATGTTTGATTCGTGATCAGGAATTATACTACTATTTTCATCGGCCCCCGAGTCACAGGTATGATTCGTGATCGGGGAGGACATATATATTCTTCGGCCCCCGAGTCACAGGCCTGATTCGCGATCGGGGAGAGTTTTACTTTGCATCATTGGCCCCGAGTCACATGTATGATTCGTGATCGGGAGATTTTTTATATATATATATATATATCATTGCCCCTAAGTCGCATGGATGATTCGCAAGCAGGGAGCGTAAGGTGATTAGGGAGTTGGGAGCGCGATCGGATGTGAATTCGGATATCCATCGGTTATTTTGAACTCATTTGGCTAAAGATAGAAATTTGAAGGTTTTTGAGAAATCCGACCGGAAGTGGAAATTTTGATATCGGAGTCGGAATGCGATTCCGAAAGTTAGAGCAGGTCCGTAATGTTGAATGTGACTTGTGTGCAAAATTTGGGGTCAATCGGACGTGATTTGATAGGTTTCGGCATCGGACGTAGAAGTTTAAAATTTCTAAGTTCATAAAGATTGAATTGGAGTGCGATTCGTTGTTTCGATGTTATTTGATGTGATTTGAGGCCTCGAGCAAGTCCGCAATATGTTTTGGAACAGGTTGGCGTAATTGGACGGGTCCCCGAGGCCTCGAGTGGATTCCGGGTGGTTAATGGATCAAATTTGAAGTTGAAGAGAAGTTGGAGCTGCTGGTGTCTGGTGCGACCGCACCTGCGAGGCTTTGGCCGCAGGTGCGGGCTCTTGGGCGCACCTGCGGGATCGCAGGTGCGAGATGTGGACCGCAGGTGCGGAAATGGGCCTGGGCAGATTGTTTAAAAAATGAGATTTTGGCCATTTCTTTCATTCTTTCATTTGGTGTGGGCGATTTTGGGGAGCTTCAAGATGGGATTTTTCATCAAGAAACTCTAGGTAAGTGATTTATTCCCACTTTTGAGTTAAATACTTGAGTTACCCAAGGATTAGACATGGAAAATTTTGGGAATTTGGGATTTTTGAAGGAAACCCTAGAATTTGGTATTTTGGACTTTTACCACGAAATTGAGCATGGAATTAAGAGTAAATTATATATTGGAGTTAGAAAAGTCATGGGTAATCTTTATCTTCGAGAAATTTCGGAATCCGGGCACGTGGGGTTGAGAGAAATTTTTTTAATTATTCAAGCGGAGTTAGGAATTTATATAATTTGAATGGTTATGCGTATTAGAGTATATTTTCATTGGTTTGCTGTTATTTGGCTAGCTTTGGAGCGTTGTGCAATTGATTTGGAGTCGTCGGAAGGGCTCGGAGGCCGGTTATGAATCTTTGAAGCGAGGTAAGTCTCCTTTCTAACCTTGTGAGGGGGAATTGTCCCCATAGGTGAAATAATTAAATATGTGCTGCTATTTGTGGGGGCTACGTATGCACGAAGTGATGGGAGTCCGTGCGTAGCTACTAGTTATGCCTATGTCCGGGTAGCTTTAGGCCTACATCATGCTTTGTTGTTATTATATCTGATTTGTATTTATTTTTCTCTTTGAGAAGAAGCTAGATTGAGCATACTTATTAAATAATTTTAAAAAAATAATCGAAAATTGTTATAAAATGGGAATCTTGAAAGTTTTCACAGAAATTTCATGTCTTGGAAAAGAAAAGGAAGAATACTTAAATAACTTGAGAAATTTATGTGTAACCGCGTCGCATGTATGATTCACGAGCGGGGAAAATCCTCCTACCACACTCTTATGGGATCGCGTCGTTCGCCTCGGCAGGATTCATGTACCACACTCTCATGGGAACGGGCCGTTCGCCTCAGCAGGTTAATAGATGCATCTATGGTTCGCGCCGTTCGACCCTTCGGCAGTGACTTTTATGTTGCATCGGGCCGTACGCCTCGGCATTTCCTAGGTACTTACTATCTCCATTGAATCGTGCGCAATGTTTGGCTAGAAGCCAGTGAATCTGAGGGTTTTCCTCTTAATTGAAGTATAACAACCTATTTGGGTGAAACCGTATCTATGTATACGTTTTGGTTACAAAAGGAAATGCTGAGGTTGAGGGTTCAAGTCCCTCCTTCCGCTCCTGGCTTCGTCGTTTAGTGGTTTGTGAATGATCGTGACAGCTCTTCAAATCCTATTCAGATTGCTAATTGAGAGCTTAGTAAATTGTAAGGAGGAAATCGTACCGTGTGACTTATTCTCGTTTGTTATATATATTTACGTTGTTCATATTTATTAATTTCGTACTATACCTGATATTAATTGACCTCTAACAAGTGTCAAAGTTGACCTCTCGTCACTACCTCTTCGAGGTTAGGCGGGATACTTACTGAGTACACGTTATTTTCGTACTCATGCTACACTTGCTGTGCATTTTTATTGCACAGGTACATTCATAGCTGGTGGCCCTGCTTGACGCAGCGATGTGGCTGAATTGGAGACTTAGACGAGCTGCACCATACGGAGACGATCCACATCCGACAGAGTCTCCCTCAGATGTATTGTACTTTATTTTGAAATTCCTTGTCCAATTGTATTACGGACAAGCATTGTAGTATCTGTAAAATTCTTAAAAATTTGCTCATGCACTATGACACAGGGTTCTGGGATTTGTTATGAGATTTATTCACTATTAAATCTTCTAAAGACGTTACTGTTTACTTATTGGAAGTTCAAAAATTACTATTTAAGAAAATAAAAAGGAGTGATTTCAAAATATTATAATAATGGTTTCATTAATTTTTAAGTGTTGGCTTGTGATCACGCTCAACTATGTCTTATGAAAAGACTAAGCGGGCGTTGCAAATATAATCTGAGTATTTCGCCTAGAGTCGAATCCCACAGGGAATTAACCTATCAATTGTTGTTGTTAGACTCACTCGATTCTCAGTAATCAATTTTCCAAAGGTTGTGTATATCAATTTCCGGTATTTTTACTAACTACAACTGAATGAAATTAAGTAAACTAAAAGATAGCTAATATTGAGATGTAAACAAATGCGATAATGATCTAAGGTTATGGTTTCCCCCGTTGATGGAATATCTTCTTGTATATTTCCTATAGTTTGGCCTAATTATCTCTATCAATCATGAACACTTATTTTACTTTAATTATCTCTCGAGCAATTATGATACTTTACTAGAGCACTCTCTCGAGCTACACTACCTGACTTTTATTGAAGTTCACTTTAGATTGCACCCAAGGTATCGTTATCTCTAACCCAACCTTTAACTCACAAGTACCACGAATTACTCACAACTCACTCACTTACTCTAACATAGAGGTCACTGATATTACCTTTCCTTCACGAATCAAGTGCCCTCACACAACAAAAGAGAGTAGTCCCACACAATAAAATTTAAGAACGCTTAGGAACTCAAGATAGAAAGAATTCACTCACTCTCATAAATAATATTCATGTGCCACAAAAGATGAACCATAGGCTTGCCCGTAGTGTACTACTCTACTAATCGAGCTCATTCAGTCTAGGATCAAGTAGGACTTTATTTGGTTGTAATGTAGGCTGCGGGACGGGTAAGATATATTTAGATATAAGAGTGAGTACACCTCCCTAATTACTTTAATACATATACTTTAACATTCAAACCCCATATTTATGTCAAACCAAACTAAGCCTTCACATCAATGTGTTTTACCCCATACTTCTTTAAGCACAATTACATCAAGAGTCACCACTTATCAAGGAATGTTTTTTTTCCACAACAATACAACTATTTTTTCCTTTTTTTTTATTCAAGTGACTCTTACTTTTTCAAAACAGTATACCTTTCTCCTTATTTCATTAGTTCCACTCAAAAGCCAAACCAACCACCCCACACTTTAACTTTTACGCAGTTCATAACAATTCAAGTGCTAATGTGTAACGACCCGGTCTGTCGTTACCTAGAACCTGCATTATAATTATTGCTATTGACTTGTTACAGATTGGTTATACGGTACTTGATGTATTAGAGTTGATAGGCTTGAAATCGAGTGGTTGTAGTGAGAGTTCGATTAAATAGCCTTTAAAAATAGCCTTAAAATGGGGAAAGTCAACTAAGAGTTGACTTATTGGTAAACGACCTCGGAATGTGGATTTTATGGTTCGAATAGCTTCGTGAGGTGATTTGGGACTTAGGAGTGTGTCCAGAATAATTTTGTGATGTACGGTGTAGAATTAGACTTGAATTGGCGGAAGTTAGTTTTTGGCGATTCCGGTCGGCAGTGGAAAATATGCTATCGGGGTCGGAATGGAATTCTGACAGTTGGAACAGGTTCGTAATGTCATTTTTGACTTGCCTGCAAAATTTCAGGTCAATCGGAGTTGATTTGGATAGTTTCGGCATCGTTGGTGGATTTTAGAGATATCAAAGTTCTTAGGCTTGAATTCGATGTGAAATTGGTGTTTTGATGTTAATTTTAGTGTTTTGAGAGTGCAATTAGTTTGAATGATCATATGTGATGTGTTAGTATAGTGTGTTGGGGTCCCGAGGGGCTCGGGATTAATTTCGGATGGTTAATGGGAAGTTTGGAACTTGAAACATGCAGCTTCAGCTGCTAGTGCTGGTGTAACCGCACCTGCGGATGTTTGACCGCAGGTGCGGATAGGGTCGCAGGTGCGAAAGAAGGATCGCACCTGCGAAGTCGCAGGTGCGGAAAAAAAGGGCGCAGGTGCGGAGGCCGAGTTTTTGGGGATTCTCCGCAGCTGCGGACCTAGGACCATAGGTGCGGGTCCGCAGGTGCGCTTAAGTGGCCGCAGGTGCGGAACCACTCTTCAGAAAATATAAAATTAAATCCTCCGCGACTTAAACCCTTTTTACACCATTTTTGTACGGACAAAGAGCCTTGGGGGCGATTTTTGATGAGTGAAATCCTTGTTCTTCATAGAGGTAAGTGTTTTGATCATTAAAACTCGATTATGGATGATTATAGAACATAAAACCAGTGTAAATTCTTGGAAAATCAGTAGAAAAATTGGGTTTTAGGGCTTGAGATTATGAGACCTTTAGGGGTCGATTTGAGGGGTCAAACAAACTCCGATTTTGGTGTTCTTTATATGTACAGACTCGTGAGAGGACGAAGAACACTTTTGTAGAAATATTTCTGAGTTTCGGTATGTGGGCCCGGGGGTCGGGTTTGACCAATTTCGGGTTTTTTAGTTAAAATTGATATCTTTTGATTGGAATTTGTTCGTTAAGTATATATTGATGATAAAAATCTGAACTTGGTAGATTTGGAGCCTTCGGAGGTTGATTCGAGAGGCAAGCGCATTATGGAATAGTTTCTGGGCTAGTTTTGAGGTAAGTAATGTCTTTAAATCCTGTCCTGAGGGCATGAAACCCCGGACTATGCACCCTTTCACGGGTTTTGAAATGAAAAGGTGGAAACTTTGGAAACATCTTACCTATTTAGGCGACTATTGAGTTGCGAAATCGATTTCTAAGCCTATGCTTAAATTATTATAATTTTATTATGATATGAATTGGGTTGTAAGCCGTGTTTGGGGCCTAGTGCCGACTGGTTTACCCTTCGGGGGTTGTGTTTACCATATTTTCCTCACTGATATGTTATGATTTTACACTCAGTCTTTTCCTGATAAATTGTCTTGACACTCAGAGTATTTTGATACTGCTATTGAAAAATGAAACACTGTTTTGGGTCAAGAACCCGGTATGTTCATGGCCTAAGGGCAAATTGAGAGTGTCTGACTGAGTGAGGCTTCCAGGCCTATAGTGTGAGGAGGCTTTCAGGCCTTATGAGAGAAGTGAGGAGGTTTTCAGGCCTCAGGAGTGTGGTGACGAGGCTTTGAGGCCTCAGGAGTGTGGTGACGAGGCTTTGAGGCCTCAGGAGTGTGGTGGGGAGGCTTTGAGGCCTCAAGAGTGTGGTGAGGAGGCTTTCAGGCCTTATGTTATTATTGCTCTTGGGTTGTAGGAGCCCCTCCGGAGTCTATACACACCCCCAGTGAGTGTCGGTACCGATTGAGTGATGATGGTTGCCCGCGGGGCTGATACTGAGTGATGATTGATACTGAGTGATGATTGATACTGAGTGATTGAGAGAATGCCTGAAGGGCAACTGTTACGAGAAATGATTTTGGCCCGAGGGGCAGATTTGTGATGATTTTACTAAGCTTTCGAACTATGATTTACTTCATTTTCAAACTGGCTTTTACTGAGAATTTTACTGAGATATACTGATATTACACTTATTTTCAAAGGTTTTCTGGAAACTGATTTCGAACTTATTATTTGATGAATACTACGTGGTGACTTGGTGTTTTACTGGCTTTTGTGAATTGGTGTATCTGTACTGTGTGTTTTATAATTCTCAGACTGTGATTTATTTTCATTACTACTGAGTTGGCGTACTCATAAAGACTCATTGTGCCTCTGTGCACAGATTCAGGTATCGATCTAGAGCAGTAGTTGTCCTTGCTTGTTCGTTAGCAGTACTTCACGGGATTTCGAGGTAGCTGTCCAGCGTCCACAACTTCTCCACTTCCCTTCCTTATTTAGTTTTAGCATTTGATTCAGAGACATATATCATACTTTTAGCAGAGTTAGATTTATATATTCTTAGATGCTCATGACTATTGACTCCAGTTCTGGGAGGATGGTTTAGGCTAATATGGGAACGCTAAGACTTATTTATATTATTTAATGCTATGGTTACATGCTTATTATTGAATGGTGAACTCGCGTAATTGAACAAATGCGTAGTAAAGTGATGGTTGGCTAGCCTAGTTCCACGATAGGCACCATCATGGCCTGTTATGATTTGGGGTCGTGACAAGTTGGTATCAGAGCACTAGGTTACATAGGACTCAACGGCCATGAGCAGGTTTAGTAGAGTTTTGCGGATCGGTACGGAGACGTCTATACTTATCTTCGAGAGGCTGCAGAACTTTTAGGAAACATCTCTGTTTTCTTGAACTCTTTCGTGCCAATCTATTGATTCTTGAAATCTATACTTACGGTGTTTCATTCTCTCACAGATGGTGAGGACACGCAATACCAAGTAGGGTGACCAGACACCAGCCAGACCCACAAGTGGTCGGGGCCATGGTAGAGGTAGGGGACCAGCTCAGGAAGCAGCTGGGGTGGTACCACAGGTTCCCTCTATCGTTCAGGATCAGGTTCCCACCGATGGTGCTCCAGCGGGACAAGCTCAGGCACCTACAGTGCCTATTGTTATTCCGGGTCTTCAGAAGACCCTAGCCCAGATATTGACGGTGTGTACCAGTTTAACTCAGGCAGTTGCTACGACTACTACTTCCACTGCAGCTCAGGCTGGGGGAGGCAATCAGACTCCAGCTGCCCGGACACCTGAGCAGGTTGTACGGGGTATTCAGGAACTAGGAGCAGCCCCAGTTCAGCCGGTTACTCCAGCTCAGGATTTTGTGGTCGCTGCTATGCATGAGGATAAGTAGCGCAGGTTGGAGAGGTTTAGCAGACTTAAGCCTCCGATCTTCAGTGGCATAGAGGGTGAGGACGCCCAAGGTTTTCTTGATAAATGTAGAAGATGCTTCTTACTGCGGGTATTTTGGAGACCAGCGGAGTTTCATTTGCTACTTATCAGTTTGTTGGTGCTGCATTTACTTGGTGGGAATCATTCAAGAGGCGTAGGCCGATTGATTCAGGACCTCTCACCTGGAAGCAGTTCTCTACGATCGTTTTGGAGAAGTATGTTCCTCAGTCCCACAGAGAAGAGCAGCGCAGACAGTTTGAGCGGCTGCGCCAGGGAGAATTATCAGTCACCCAGTACGAGATGAGGTTTTCTGAGTTAGACATGCTTCTGAGATTGTCCCTGCTGACAGAGAGAGGATTAGGAGGTTTGTAGATGGTCTTACTTATCAGCTTCGAATCTTGATGACCAGTGAGAGAGTGTCTGGATCCACATTTGAGCAGTTTTTGATATTGCTCGGGATATTGAGTCGGTTCGTAGGCAGGATTGTGAGGAGAGAGAGGTCAAGAGGTCCCGGGGAGCAGGTAATTTCGGTGGTGCTCCTCCCAGAGGGAAATTTCAGCCTAACATAGGTCGTTCGTTTATACTTCCACAGCCAGTTCGCCCAGCTTATAGTGGTGTATCTTCAGGGCAGGGTCCTCGAAATTCTCATCAGGGACGTTCATCTTTTAGTGCCCTCCCAGCTTAGAGTTCCGTCTGAGCATCATCTTATCAGGGCTCTGCTATGCATGTTTCGTCTAGTGGTCATCAGGGTGACAGAGGTTCTCGTCAGTTTTCATCTCCGGCTTCAGGTAGTTGTTATGAGTGTGGAGAGTTCGGACATGGGTGAGGCAGTGTCCCCGTCGTCCTAGTAGTTCATCCCACCAGAGGGTCCAGCCCTCGGCTTCATCCCCAGTCACTTCACCACCTACTCAGGCAGCTAGGGGAGGTGGTCAGGCAGCTAGAGGCCGTCCTAGAGGGGGAGGTCGACTAGGTGGAGGCCAGCCACGTATTTATGCACTTCCGGCTAGGACTGATGCTATGGCTTCAGATGCGGTGATTACATGTACTATTTGAGTTTGTCACAGTGATGCTTTTGCTTTATTTGACCCTGGTTCCACGTACTCTTATGTATCATCTTATTTTCATTTTCTGAATATGCCCCGTGAGTCTCTAGTTACTTCTGTTCATGTTTCGACTCTGGTGGGTGATACTATTATTGTGGATCATGTGTATCGGTCGTGTCTTATATCTATTGGGGGTCTGGAGACCCGAGTGGACTTGATGTTACTGAGTATGGTCGACTTTGATGTAATTCTGGGCATGGATTGGTTATCCCCATGTTATGTTATTCTTGATTGTCACGCTAAGACCGTTACCTTAGCTATGCCCGGAATTTCAAGAGTTGAGTGGAGAGGTTCTGTAGAGCATGTTCCTAGCAGAGTGATTTCTTATTTAAAGGCTCAGCGTATGGTTGAGAAAGGGTGTGAATCTTATCTTGCATTTGTGAGGGATGTTAGTAGTGAGACTCCATCTGTTGATTCTGTCCCTGTAGTCCGTGATTTTCCGGATGTATTTCCTGCAGACCTACCAGCCATGCCACCTGAACGGGATATTGATTTTGGTATTGACTTGGTGCCAGATACTTATCCTATCTCTATTCCACCTTACCGTATGGCACCAGCAGAGTTGAAAGAATTAAAAGAGCAGCTTCAGGAACGATTAGATAAGGGGTTCATTCAGCCTAGTGTATCGCCTTGGGGTGCGCCAGTGTTGTTTGTGAAAAATAAGGATGGTTCGATGCGCATGTGTATTGACTAAAGACAGTTGAATAAGGTTAGAGTGAAGAACCGTTATCCTTTGCCTCGTATTGATGACTTATTTGATCAGCTTCAGGGATCTAAGGTATTCTCCAAGATCGACTTGAGGTCGGGGTATCATCAGTTGAAAATTCAGGATTCTGATATTCCGAAGACGACTTTCAGAACCAGATACGGTCATTATGAATTTCTGGTTATGTCATTTGGGTTGACCAATGCCCCAACAGCGTTCATGCAATTGATGAATAGTGTGTTCCAGCCTTACCTTGATACTTTCGTTATTAAGTTCATTGATGACATCCTGGTTTATTCTTGTAGCCAGGAAGAGCATGCTCAGCACTTGAGAATCGCGTTACAGAGATTGAGGGAGGAGAAACTTTATGCAAAATTCTCTAAGTGTGAGTTTTGGCTTAGTTCAGTGGCTTTCTTGGGGCATGTGGTGTCTAGTGAGGGTATTCAGGTTGATCTGAAAAAGATTGAGGCGGTGCAGAGTTGACCCAGACCGTCTTTAGCTACAGAGATTCGGAGTTTCCTTGGTTTGGCGGGGTACTACCGTCGCTTTGTGGAAGGATTTTCTTCTATTGCTTCACCTCTGACCAAATTGACACAGAAGGGTGTTCTATTCAGATGGTCCGATGAATGTGAGGAGAGCTTTCAGAAGCTCAAGTCAGCGTTGACCACAACTCCGATATTAGGGTTTCTTACTGGTTCGGGTTCTTATACGGTCTATTGTGATGCTTCTAGAGTTGGCTTGGGAGCGGTGTTGATGCAGGATGGTAGGGTGATTGCCTACGCGTCGAGACAGTTGAAGGTGCACGAGAAGAATTACCCAGTGCACGATCTTGAGTTAGCTGCCATTGTTCATGCTTTAAAGATTTGGCGGCATTATTTGTATGGAGTACAGTGTGAGATTTACATCGATTATCGTAGCTTACAGTATCTGTTAAGGAAAAAAGACTTGAATTTGCGACAGAGGAGATGGTTGGATCTTCTCAAGGACAATGACTTGACTATTTTATATCATCCGGGGAAGGCCAATGTGGTGGCCGATGCTTTGAGTCGCAGAGCCGAGAGTTTGGGAAGTCTAGCTTACCTTTCAGCAGCGGAGCGACCTTTAGCCCTTGATGTTTAGGCTTTAGCGGGTCAGTTAGTTAGATTGGCTTTGTCAGATCCTCCATGGGTGGTAGCTAGCATGGCTTCTCGGTCTTGTTTATTTGATCAGATTAAGGCAAGACAGTATGATGACCGACACTTATTAGTTCTTCAGGATAGAGTTCGTCGGGGTGATGCCAGAGATGTGACTATTGGTGATGATGAAGTTATGAGGATGCAGGGCCGTATTTGCGTGCCCAATGTGGAAGGGATTCGAGAGTTGATATTAGCAGAGGCTCATAGCTCGCGGTATTCTATCCATCCGGGTGCCGCAAAGATGTATCAGGATCCGAGACAGCAATATTGGTGGAAGCAGATGAAGAGATATATCGTTGAGTATGTAGCACGGTGTCTCAACTGCCAGCAGGTCAAGTATGAGCACCAGAGACCAGGTGGTTTGCTTCATAGGTTAGATATTCCAGAGTGGAAATGGGAGAGAATTACTATGGATTTTGTAGTTGGGCTTCCACGGACGTCGAAGGGTTTTGATGCTATTTGGGTCATTGTGGATAGATTGACCAAATCCGCGCATTTCATTCCTGTTAGTACTACTTATACTTCAGAGCGGTTAGCTGATATTTACATTAAGGAGATTGTCCGGTTGCATGGGGTTCCGGTTTCTATTATTTCTGACAAAGGTACTCAGTTCACATCACAATTTTTGAGGGCCGTACAGAAAGGTATGGGTACTGATGTAGAGTTGAGCACTGCATTTCACCCTCAGACCGACGGGCAGTCGGACCGGACTATTCAGATATTGAAGGATATGTTACAGGCTTGTGTGATTGATTTTGGTGGATCATGGGATCAGTTTCTTCCACTAGCGGAGTTTGCATAAAATAAAAGCTATCAGTACAATATTTAGATGGCCCCGTATGAGGCTTTATATGGTAGGAGGTGTAGATCTCCGGTTGGTTGGTTCGAGCCTGGTGAGGCTAAGTTATTGGGCACAGATTTGATTCAGGATGCGTTGGAGAAGGTGAAGTTGATTCAGGAGCGACTTCGCACGGCGCAGTCTAAACAGAAGAGTTATGCGGACCGGAAGGTTCGGGATGTGTCATTTATGGAAGGTGAGAAGGTACTGCTAAAAGTATCACCCATGAAGGGTATTATGAGGTTCGGAAAGAGAGGAAAGCTAAGTCCACGGTTCATTGGTCCTTTTGAGGTGCTTCAGAAGGTTAGAGAGGTGGCTTATAGACTTGCCTTGCCACCCAGCTTGTCGAGTGTCCACCCGGTGTTTCATGTGTTGATGCTCAGAAAATATGTAGGTGATCTGTCTCATGTGTTAGACTACAGCACAATTCAGCTCGAGGGTGATATGTCATATGAAGTCGAGCCAGTAGTTATTTTAGCTCGTGAGGTCAGAAAGTTGAGGTCTAAGGATATAGCGTCAGTGAAAGTACAGTGGAGAGGTCAGCCAGTGGAGGAAGCTACTTGGGAGACCGAGCGGGAGATGCAGAGAAAGTATCCTCACTTGTTTGAGACTCCAGGTATGTTTCTAGACCCGTTCGAGGACGAACGTTTGTTTAAGAAGGGGAGAATGTAACGACCCGGTATGTCGTTACCTAGAACCTGCATTATAATTACTGCTATTGACTTGTTACAGATTGGTTATATGGTATTTGATGTATTAGATTTGATAGGCTTGAAATCGAATGGTTGTAGTGAGAGTTCGGTCAATTAGCCTTTAAAAATAGCCTTAAAATGGGAAAAGTCAACTAAGAGTTAACTTATTGGTAAACGACCTCGGAATGCGGATTGTATGGTTCGAATAGCTTCGTGAGGTGATTTGGGACTTAGGAGTGTGTCCAGAATAGTTTTGTGATGTCCGGTGTAGAATTAGGCTTGAATTGGCGGAAGTTAGTTTTTGGCGATTCCAGTTGGCAGTGGAAAATAGGCTATCGGGGTCGGAATGGAATTCCGAAAGTTGGAACAGGTTTGTAATGTCATTTTGGACTTGCCTGCAAAATCAGGTCAATCGGAGTTGATTTGGATAGTTTCGGCATCGTTGGTGGATTTTAGAGATATCAAAATTCTTAGGCTTGAATCCGATGTGAAATTGGTGTTTTGATGTTAATTTTAGTGTTTTGAGAGTGCAACTAAGTTTGAATGATCATATGTGATGTGTTGGTATAGTTAGTTGGGGTCCCGAGGGTCTAGGGATTGATTTCGGATGGTTAACGGGAAGTTTGGAACTTGAAACATGCAGCTTCAGATGCTGGTGCTGGTGTAACCGCACGTGTGGAAGTTTGACCGCAGGTGCGGAGGCCGAGTTTTTGGGGATTCTCTGCAGGTGCGGACCTGGGACCGCAAGTGCGGGTCCGCAGGTGCGCTTAAGTGGCCGCAGGTGCGGAACCACTGTTCAGAAAATATAAAATTAAACCCTCCGCGACTTAAACCCTTTTTACACCATTTTTATACGGACAAAGAGCCTTGGGGGCGATTTTTGAAGAGGGAAATCCTTGTTCTTCATAGAGGTAAGTATTTTCATCATTAAAACTCAATTATGGATGATTATAGAACATAAAACCAGTGTAAATTCATGGAAAATCAGTAGAAATATTGGGTTTTAGGGCTTGAGATTATGAGACTTTTAGGGGTCGATTTGAGGGGCCAAACAAAATTTGATTTTTGTGTTCTTTATATGTACGGACTCGTGAGAGGAATAAGAACACTTTTGTATAAAAATTTCTGAGTTTCGAGACGTGGGCCCAGGGGTCGGGTTTGACCAATTTTGGGTTTTTGAGTTAAAATTGATATCTTTCGATTGGAATTCGTTCGTTAAGTATATATTAATGATAAAAATCTGAACTTGGTAGATTTGGAGCCTTCGGAGGTTGATTCGAGAAACAAGCACATTGCGGAATAGTTTCCGAGCTAGTTTTGAGGTAAGTAATGTCTTTAAATCCTGTCTTGAGGGTATGAAACCCCGGACTATGCACCCTTTCACGGGTTTTGAAATGAAAAGGTGGAAACTTTGGAAACATCTTTCCTATTTAGGCGACTATTGAGTTGCGAAACCGATTTCTAAGCCTATGCTTAAATTAGTATTATTTTATTATGATATGAATTGGGATGTAAGTCGTGTTTGGGGCCTAGTGCTGACTTGTACCCTTCGGGGGTTGTGTTTACCATATTTTCCTCACTGATATGTTATGATTTTACACTCAGTCTTTTCCTGATAAATTGTCTTGACACTCAGAGTATTTTGATACTGCTATTGAAAAATGAAATACTGTTTTGGGTCAAGAACCCGGTATGTTCATGGCCTAAGGGAAAATTGAGTGTCTGACTGAGTGAGGCTTCCAGGCCTATAGTGTGAGGAGGCTTTCAGGCCTTATGAGAGAGATGAGGAGGCTTTCAGGCCTCATGAGTGCGGTGAGGAGGATTTCAGGCCTCAGGAGAGTGGTGAGGAGGCTTTCAGGCCTTATGTAATTATTGCGCTTGGGTTGTAGGAGCTCCTCCGGAGTCTGTACACACCCCCAGTGAGCGCCGGTACCGATTGACTGATGATGATTGCCCGCGGGGCTGATACTGAGTGATGATTGATACTTAGTGATTGAGAGAATGCCTGAGGGGAAACTGTTACGAGAAATGATTTTGGCCCGAGGGGCAGATTTGTGATGATTTTACTAAGCTTTCGAACTATGATTTACTTCATTTTCAAACTGGCTTTTACTAAGAATTTTACTGGGATATACTGATATTACACTTGTTTTCAAAGGTTTTATGGAAACTGATTTCGAACTTATTATTTGATGAATACTACGCGGTGAATTGGTGTTTTACTGGCTTTTGTGAATTGGTGTATTTGTACTGTGTGTTTTATAATTCTCAGACTGTGATTTATTTTCATTACTACTGAGTTGGCGTACTCATAAAGACTCCTTGTGCCTCTAAGCACAGATTCAGGTACCGATCTTGAGCAGTAGATGTCCTTGCTTGTTCGTTAGCAGTACTTCACGGGATTTCGAGGTAGCTGTCCAGCGCCCAAAGCTTCTCCACTTCCCTTCCTTATTTAGTTTTAGCATTTGATTCAGAGACATATATCTTACTTTTAGCAGAGTTAGATTTATTTATTCTTAGATGCTCATGACTATTGACTCCAGTTCTTGGGAGGTTGGTTTAGGCTAATATGGGAATGCTAAGACTTATTTATATTATTTAATGCTATGGTTGCATGCTTATTATTGAATGGTGAACTCGCATAATATAACAAATGCGTAGTAAAGTGATGGTTGGCTAGCCTAGTTCCACGATAGGCTCCATCACGGCATGTTAGGATTTGGGGTCGTGACATAATGAGAGGTTAAAAGGTTCAAATAGATAGTTAATTCAAACAAATGGATAAGGCTTGTAATGTGGTTGCCAAAGAAACGTGATTACAGGATCAAAGGGGATAACTACGATACATAACAATTAGGCGGGTAAACTATACATATCCGGCTCAACAAAGTAACGCCTATATCACTTCCAAGACTGAACAAACTACTATTTCGCTTTGAAAACCCACGTGGCCAGTTCTTGACATCAAATGCAATACACTGAATACATTCAAACCTCACACAGACATGGCACATAACTCACTCAGGATTGGATTCATCAAGACACTCCAGTCAAAGCAGTTAAGCAAAGTTAAGTTTATACAATTTAAGGTACTTATACAAGAGTCAAAAAATAAGCCTAAGCTACACAACCAAAGTACTCACTATTCTCAAGGTATAACAAAGTCAAGAGATATTGCTTCAATTCAAAACACAACACAATGGCTCCTCTTCCTAAAAAAAAACTAACTACACCCGGTTCAAACAAAACCCTTGGAAAAGAACCGCGACACAAAGAAAAACCAAGGGGGAATTGCTACACTACCTAACAAAAGAAAATATATTTTTTTTCTTTAGACTTAAATCCCTCAAGAAAATTGGCTAATAGATCTATCGTCGGGAAAAGTTCAATCTTTTCTATTTTTGTAAAAAAAGAAAATATTCAATTAAACTAACACAACTAAATTAGCATGGAAAGTCACCCAGACAATCTCCTCACCCCACACTTAAAATTGTGCATTGTCCCCAATGCATACCATAACTAATAAGAGGGTAAAAGAAACTCCCTGGTAGGCCAAAAGCCGAAGCACTAGCAGTTCATGGGGTACTCAGAATTCTTCCAGGCATGGTCCTTCGTGTGGGTGCCTCACAATTAGTTCCAACCAATGGTTTTCTGTTGCATCATTCCAATGGATTTGCGTTCCATGCTCCTAAAAAAATCAAAAATCAACACTACAAGAATAATATAATAATAATAAATAAATAAATAAATAAAAAGTAAAGCTGGGTTGCCTCCCAACAAGCGCTTAATTTAACGTCACGGCACGACGTGAATCACTTTTTGCCTCCACCTCGAGCTTATGAATTGAACCCCAAGTTTTGATTTAAGCTTATGATTATGGTCATGGGGCGGTGGAACGAACCTAACTAGCCTAAAAAAATAATGTAGTATTTTGCACTCCTTGGCCTTTGTATGAGGTATGTAATCCTGACTTTCTGGAAAGAAGAATTCCAAAATATATGCACCTTGTTCCTCATTCCTTGACACTTCAATTGGTTCAGATGACTCTATTTCCATATCATCATCTAAACATAATGTGAAAAAATTCTTGGAGTGTGGACCAATACGCTCAAATACATGAACTTCAGGACTTTCAACAAAATTTATATTCTCAAAGCCCTTGGCTGACTCTAGTTTCATTTCTTCAACATTGATGTGATGACCCAAAAGAGGTCATCTTATGTGAATCTAATTTTTGACTATGTTACGAGGCCCCGAAAGCCTCCGTTAATCTCACCTCGTTGTGCGTACGCAGCCCGGGCACGTAGCCGGGAAGCCTTTATGTGAAAACTTGATTAAGAGTTTAACTTATTATAATTAATTAAATAAAGCTGACTTTGGTCAACATTTTTGGTAAATGAACCCGGATCCATGATCCGACGGTTTCGGAAGGTCCGTAGGAAAATATGGGACTTGGGCGTATGCCCGAAATCGAATTCCGAGGACCCAAGTCCGAGAAATGAATTTTTAAAGAAAATTGTTTTATGAAGATATTAAAGGCTTATGAACATGAACCTTGATGTGAAACATGTGCTTCCGCTCCCGTATTATGATTTTGGAGCCCGGAACAGGTTCAATATGTGTTCTTTAAGTTATCTGTGAAATTTGGTAAGAAACAGAGTTGATTTGATTGGTTTCGGATCAAAATGGGGGAATTGGAGTTAATGAAGTTTTGAGGATTTTTTTAAAGAATTTGAAATTTGGCTTGAAAGGTGATTTTATGTTCTCGAGGTCCAAATGAAATTCCGAGACCTGAAATAGTTCCGTCATGTCATTTATAACTTGTCTGCAAAATTTGAAGTCATTCCGAGTAGTTTAGGCCGAATCGGCGCCTTGAAGTGAATTCTAGAGTTTCAAGTTCTTAAGTTTTGATTCAATTTGGTTTTGGGGTTGAATTTTTGAGTCTCGTTGTTGTTTTCCATGTCCCGGGAGTTCGAGCGATTCCGTATCATGAATACAGACTTGTTGGTATATTTAGACGGGGGCTCGGGTGGGCCCAGGTGCTTCCCGAACCTCGTACGGGACAAAAAACCAGCAAAATCCACTACTGGTGTGGCTGCTTCTGGTGTGACCGCACCTGCGGTCTCTCAGTCGCAGGTGCGAGTGCGCACCTGCGGTCCATCCTTCACAGGTGCGACCCCCCATCGCAGGCGCGACCCTTTTTCCGCAGGAGCGGGACCGCTGGTGCAGACTCCTTCTCCGCCGGTGCGATGCCAGGGTCCCAGGCCCTTTTTCCGCGGGGGCGTTGATTTTCTCGCAGGTGCGGGACCGCACCTGCGGTCCCAAGGTCGCAGGTGCGGAAATCGCTGTTGCCAGCCCCTTTTAAATGTCCAAATTACGGGTTTTTCTTCATTTTACCCACCATCAACCTCCATTTGAGAGCATCCGGGTTTGGGCAGCACCTCCCACGACCACCCACTGTAAGAGGTAACTTAAACCCCATAATCTTCTAGCTTTAACATTAATTCCTAGTTAAATTCACTACTAAATCATCCAAAAATCATAGAATTAGGTAGTGATTTTAGGGTTCTTGAGGATTTTGTGATTATCCATTTTAGGCCATGAATTTAAGTAGAAATCACATGTTAATGATCCTTAGGTTATGGGTGAGTGATCTTTTCGAGAATTCTCGGAATTTGATCATGCGGGACCGGGGTTGGAATTTGGAAATACTTCAGAACGACGACTTTATTGAATAGCTAAGATAATTTATCACATTGTGCATGCATTGATGTATTGTATACCTTTTGGCTAGTTGCGAGTCCTCGGGTGTAGAGTTTGGAATTTCGGGCGCAATTGTGGTCCGAGTGGTAGATTCGACACGAGGTGAGTTTCCTTTCTAACCTTGTAAGAGGGAATTGTCCCCATAGGTGATGTATATGCTATGTGTAACTTGTTTGGGGGCTACGTACGCGCCAATTGACGAGAGTCCGTACGTAGCGGCTATTATTGTTATGTCCGGGTAGTTAGGCCCACATCATGCCTTATATGCTTTTCTCGTAATGCCTGATATGTTTGTCTTGTAATGCTTTATATGATTTATTGTGACGCCATATGTACTATAAAATTATGTTTTGCATAGTGTTATTTCTCTGAGGCTTTATGGAAAAATTCTTGAATGGCAAGGAATTTGTTATGGAAAGTAAGTATTGAAAGATTATGGTATCGGGCCGTACGCCACGGCAGGTTTGAGAGTGATTATGTCTATATGGGATCGGGTCGTACGCCACGGCAGAGTTGAAAAGAAATTTTGAAATATATGGGATCAGGCCGTACGCCACGAAAGTGTTGAAAGTAATTGAATATATATGGGATCGGGCCGTACGCCACGGCAGTGTTGAAAAGAAATTGAAATGAATATGGGATCGAGTCGTACGCCACGGCGAGTGTAGAAGGTACCTTATGGGAGCGGGCCGTACGCCACGTAGGATCTAAGAATTTGTGATTATTGTATCGTTCGATGGTCTTACCCTTAAAAGTGCTTTATTGTTTAGTTCAGTATTTGTTTGGATTTCTGCCCTCGATATATATACTTGTTGCTTATTTCCCTGACATGCTTACTGTATTTCATTATATTTTATCATATGTTATTACTGTTGGACCTTAGTGAGTATCGAGTCGACCTCTCGTCACTACTTCTTCGAGTTTAGGCGGGATACTCACTGGGTACATATTTATTTAATATGTACTCATGCTGCACTTTCTTTTCTTTTCTATACTTGACTGTACAGGTCCGGAGGCTGGTACGTCTGATTATCAGGCCGGTGCTAGATATTATTAGCGTGGTCATACTTCACGGTGAGATGCTTTCCCGGTGACTTCCTAGCAGCACCCTGGAGTTCTCTCATTATATTCTCTGTCCATTTCATTCAAGACTGAGACCCTGTATATATTGTAGTCATTGTATATTCAGTAGTTTCCCGTGGCACTCGTGACACTAGTTCCTGGCACACACGTGGTGTATATTTTGGTGGTTGGATGTACATATGTTATGCGATATGCCTATTGGTTGATTTCCGCACTTGTAGTTTTAGTTCACATCACCGCCATATCATGTTTATATCTGTTTAAAATTGGTTAAAAGATGAATTTGCGTAACGGGGAATGGTAACACTTAGCGTTTTCTCTATTGGCTGGCCTAACCTCGCCGTTGGGTGCCATCGCGACCTGAATCGAGATTTGGGTCGTGACAATCGACATCCTCAAAATCTAATTCAATTGATTGTTGGTGTTCTACTCTGACCTCCTCCTCTAGCTCATCCCCGTATTTTTGAATATCCTCCAGTATAATGGCAATTTCTGCAGTCAATTCATGCTTATATCGGCTACTATACACAATGCCAACTTGTTGCGCTTTACAAGGTTCAATTACTTTATTCGCTTCAGCCTCCAAGTTGTGAATAGTTGCCTCTTGCCTTTGTACCCGTAGTTGTATCTCATCATATTGTTCTGTAAGGCACTTTAGCATATCCTCGATCTCTTTCAGGTCCTCTTACCTGGGTTCTTTGTTCCTATTAACTTCACAAGAAAAAGAAAAACCATCAAAGTAAGGGGTTGGGGGAAGATAAGAAATATAAGCACAACCATGAAAGTGACCATCTTGACCACCACACATATCACACACATTCCACACATAAGATTGAGTTGGTGCACATAACTCGCTCTCGGAAATATTTTGATAATTTTTCATTAGGTGGTTTCCTCCACAATATGCAGAATGAGGATCAAAAGTAGAATTACCAACATCAAAATTATCATAATTCCAAGATACCATGTCTCTCAGATCAAAATTAAAAAAAAAAAAATTAAATACAAGAAAACAAAAATAAAAGTTCAAACTTGCAACCTAAAAATATGTACACCTACAACACACCGTTAGATCCCCGGCAACGTCGCCAAAATTTGATAACGCTCAACTATGTCTTATGAAAAGACTAAGCGGGCGTTGCAAATATAATCTGAGTATTTCGCCCAGAGTCGAATCCCACATGAAATTTACCTCTCAATTATTGTTGTTAGACTCACTCGATTCTCAGTAATCAATTTCCCAAAGGTTGTGAATATCAATTTCCGGTATTTTTACTAACTACAACTGAATGAAATTAAGTAAACTAAAAGATAACAAATACTGAGGTGTAAACAAATGCGATAAGGATCTAAGGTTATGGTTTCCCCCGTTGATGGAATCTCTTGTATATTTCTTATAGTTTGGCCTAATTATCTCTATCAATCATGAACACTTATTTTGATGTAATTCTCTCTCGAGCAATTGCGATAATTTACTAGAGCACTCTCTTGAGCTACACTAGCTGACTTTTATTACAGTTCACTTTACATTGCACCCAAGGTATCGTTATCTCTAACCCAACCTTTAAACCCTCGGTTATGGATCTCTCCTATACTTTGGGAGTGATGATGTTCAACAACTACCTAAATATGTACTCTCTCTTGAGCAGATACACACTAAATAGGCACAGCTAATTGATGATCCTTTCAATTAACTACAACAAGAACGTAGTTGAACAAATAGAGGAAATACTACGGCTCAATTATATAAAAACATAATAAGAATTTATCTTACAAAAGGTTCCATCAAAACCCTAGATAAAAAATTAGCTATTCATAATAATATGTAAAAATACAACAACAAAATTCATAACCAACAATAAAAAATAGGAAGAGGGAGGAAAAACTTGTAGAAGAATTCCCCGCCTTGCTCCTATTGTGTCTCTGCCTCCTTAGGTCGAATCTTTGTCAAAAATATGTCTAATCCCTCCAAAATACCATTTTTTCATGTATATATACCAAGTAGGGTCGGGACCAAACAATTATACTTCTCCTACGCGAAAAAGGATGATTTTCCAGGTCTGGACTAGCGTGGTCGCGCTAGTGGCTGCACTAGTGGCCGCGCACATCGACAAGTATTCTGCCCAAGTCCGCGTCAGGTCTGCGGTCGCGGTTTCGACCGCATTGTTTACCCTGTTTCGTTTGGAATTTGGAAAAATGTAAAACATAAAAGTTATAGCCCTTTGAGTTAGCTTTCCAACCATATATTATATAGCCCAAATAGAGTTCTGAGCAAAAGGTTACGTCTATTTTACTAGACAGTGCGTAATATGCCTACCCGAGTCTTCGTTTGTTCTTAACTATCAAATTTGACCCCCGAACACGATCCCGGCTTAATTCCTTGGGATTTTAATCACACTTCAAAGGTTCAAATCACTTGAATTCATTTCATAACATCTATATAGCTCGGAATCACTCCTACAAGGCATAAAACACACAATTAGTGCAAAACAGTAGTGATTAAAGCTCAAACTCATTTAAAGTGCAGTAAACTAAAGTGTAATAAGCTACTACAATACGTAATTATAGTCTATCATCAGCTTGCCTGACCATGGGGTTCGGCGCCATCACGACCCTTATGGATTTTGGGTCGTGACAGGTTATGCACTACAAGATTTGAACAATAATTTCATATCCTACTTCATAAATAATATATAATGTTATATAATTTTTATGTGAGAGGTTTATATTTTAAGGTTATTTAAACATGATTCAAACAACCTACTTCACAATTTAATATGATTTGTATCCGCGTATCGCGCGGGTACTAATACTAGTTCTTTTATTTATATGCCTTTTTTGTGTGTGTGTGGGGG
>ML297023.1:8802-95283 GCA_005239495.1 Nicotiana undulata | reverse complement strand
CCCCATATGCATGCAAAACCAAGTCATTCATCTTCTGATGAAGTATGAACTGACTAAGTCCAATGCATCATATTTTTCAGTCCAGTTGAAGAGTGAAAAATTGAATTTTTCATTGAGAGAGTTTGCATTAATTACCTGTCTAAATTGTGTTACTCAGGTTACAGATTTTGGCTATACTTCCAGTTATGTTAGCAAGCTAATGAACAGTTATTTTCCTAACAAATTAAAAGTAGAGAAGTCATATTTGTAAAACATAGTAACCAATAGATCCTGGGTAAACGATGAGGATGCAGTCAAGTTGTGCATTATTTATCTTTTAGAATTTTTCATTTGCCCTTATGACAAAGACCATGTGTCTTTTGTAGATCACTTTAGGTTTTATTTGGTAGAGTCTGGTCAGTATGAGTCATACCCATGGGGTATTAAATCTTTCACTCAGGTTATGGAATATGTTAGGCACCGACTAAATCCCCATGTACATTCTTATCTCGTACGGGGATGCTCTCTAGCATTGCAAGTATGACTTTATGAGTGTTGCTCGACCGTCAACACTGAGCTTGCTACGAGGTGTTCTGACTCAATACCTCACATACTAAGATGGTTTGCTAGTAAGGGGCAAATTTGGTTATCTGCCTTTGAAGAGAAGATGATAAAGCCTGAGTGGATTAAGGTAAAGTTTTCGTTTTATTATGTTTATACATTTACCTTCATAATATCTACAATTATGATAACATTTTCTGCCTTAGTCAAACTAACTGTTTTTTCCTCATTCAGTTTACTAGCATGAGTGAATTTGGAGAAGAGATTGGAGTGCTGATGTTGCCAAACAAAATTGAGTATGAAGTTCAAGAAGGTGAACAAACATCTGAGGTTCCCAATGTTGATCCTCCAACATTGGAACCCAAACAAACAGATTGTGAAGAGGACAAGGACTCTACTGCTAAGAAGTTCAGAAAGTTAGAAAAAGTAATTGAGCAGGTAATACATATAAACTACAATATATTTATAAATTATCTAAAATTTATCTACATTTCTTAAACTACCTACAAAATATATACAAATTTGTAGATTCTGATATATTCCTATATATAATTGCACATGTTTTTGAATGTATGTTAGGATATATTATGAAATTAACAACTTACTATATTTTAACTTGTAGGTTGATGGAAAGCTAGAGGATTTTAGGAAGACTGTATTTGTAAAACTCCATAGCCTTCGAGGGTTTATAGATGAGACTGTGCAGACTGTTTTGAAATTGATAAAGAGTAGAAATGATCAGGATGATGCAAAGGTAAGATTTGACATATATTTATAAACCAAAATAATTTATGACATATGAAACAATATACTCAAACTAACATAAAATATTTAGTTTGCTGGTAGTTCAACCAAAAACAATGACCAACAAAAAGAATTGAACAATCAACATTTTCAGTTCAATATTGGTGAACAAGTGCAGGCAAGCACAAGCAACACAGGTATCTACAAAATATCTACAAAGGAAGATCATAGCGAAGAAGTCGAGACCTAACAAAAGAAGTAAACCTGAAGTGTTGCGAAAGAATGGGATGAGAAACGAAACGGAATGTACCGGATTTTTAGCACGTACAACCATCAAACCAGAGACCAAAGCAGGGCTCGACAAAACAGAAAGTATCGTAGTACGTCGTCCTTCCCTGAAATGGAACTTTCATGCTGGAGCAAGAACTAGCATGAAAGTCGATCTATTACGACCAATCTACAATTAGTTTAAAGTATATATAGCATATCCACATTTATCCACATTATATCTACAATTTTCCTACACATATCTACAACTTTCAAGCCACCATTATTTAATTTTATTTACCATTTTTAATTATAAAACAGAACATGTTGAAGGTGCAGTTGGTAAAGAACATGTTCCAGCACATGGTGATTTATATACACACTTTCAAGTTGCAGCTGATGAAGACAAAGCAAGTATCATATCATAATGTCATTCAGATATATTTTCTTGTTGTTTATACATTTTAACATTCCTGCTTAAGTAAGATATGCATTGTGTTACAGAGATGGAGGATATGTATGCACAGTCCCCAATTCACGGAGTGACTGTAGCAGCTCAGACAGAACAGGCCATTGAGCAACATGACAATGAAGGTGCAGATGCACAATATGTGGATGTAGGTGATTCAGAAGGATCAGGAATTGAGAAGAAGAGGGTCACACTGGATGATTTTGACTTGCCTGACAACTTATCCCAATTGGTTAAGTATGGCGAGCCCATACAAGATGAAGCAACTCCTATGCATCCGGGGAGAACCAGGCATCCGGGAAAGCATGCTCGATCACCATTTATTCCTCTATACAGTTCTGGGGGCAGCAGCTCGGTTGGACCTAAATTTTTCTACCTCAAGCACCCCTTTACTACTGTTATAGGCGAAAATGTAGATCCAGATATTTTAGATAAATTCAACAAAGTGGTTATACCACTGTAGTGACAAAGGGCCAAAGAGGTATGAATGCATAATTTGAAGCCACTTGTTGAATTTACTTTTTACATATATAATTCATTCTACAATTTTGTTTTTTGACATTTAATTGTTGTTACATGAGGAAGGCTCTGTTTTCCATAAAGGATAACCAAATTAAGCCTTGGTTAGACCTTGGAGTGGAAAAGGTTGATAAGAAGGACTGGTTTTATTCCCTTGCTCACCCCGGACAAGTCCTCACTGACTCGGTAAGTAGCAAAGAATCTATTCACAAGATATAATTTGTAGATAGTTTGTCTTCTGTTGTTGTATTTTAATTGTAGTTATGTTGTAGACATCAAATATATTTGACCATGACTTGTATTATAGATTGTAGATATAATGTAGACATTATTGTATATGTTGTTATAGTTGTATGTCCTGTTTGTAGTTACATTGTAGTTACATTGTAGATTAGGCTGAACATTACAAGATTAAGTGTAGTATAAATGTAGATATGATGGAGACCTGATTGTAGATGTTGTGTTCCATGTTTGCACTGTAACTGCGCCTAAAGTGTAGTTATTTGTTAGATTATTTGAAGTTGACTTTGTAGTTTAAATTGTAGAGTTGTTTTTAGATAACCATTGTAGCTTTTTTGTAGTTAATTGTAGTTACACTGTATTTTTATGCAGATTTTTTTTTTTGTTTGCAACACATTGATGTTTTAATGTATTACCTGAGAAAAAGAGGCAAATATGGCCCCAACAACAAGACTAGGTTTACAACAACCGATTGTTTGTTCAAGACGAGGATTGAACAAATTTATGAAAAGTTCATAAATTCTCCTCCAGAAAAGAAGTATTCGGTTGTTAAACCCCAGAATGTTGTTGCAGAATATATTTTGGGGTATAGACTACTTGCAAATGTTGCATGAGATTAAGTTGACTATGTCATCATGCCCGTCAACATTGTAGAAAATTTTCATTGGGTGTTGGACGTTTTCGACATTGCAGACAAACAACTTTATGCGTATGATTCCATGGTCTCTTCACGCAATCTAAAGTTGTTGAATCATGTGTTGATAAGTTTTCAATCATTATCCCCTTGTATTTGTCATGCACTGGTTTCTATGGGAAGCGTAAAGACATTAACTTCAAGAATATCAAGGCATACATTGAGAAACCAGTTACAGACCCTCTTAACATTCAGTGGATGGTTACGGAGATCCCACAGCAAAAAGAAGGATCACTGTAAAAAAATCTATTCTCTCTTTCTATACATTTAATTCTTTTTTTGTTTATAATCAATTGGTAAATATTTTAAAAAAATTGTTTTATGCAGCGATTGTGGTGTATTTGTTGTTGCCTTTGCGGAGTATGTTAGTCTTGGAGATCTGTCATTCCCGCAGAAGACCTTTCTGATATTGACCAGCATCGGAGACGATATGGAGCTCTACTATGGGACTATGCTAAAAAGAAGCAGGAAGATGGGTCAATCAGTGAAAGTGAGGTTACAGGCAGGCTAGCAAGGAGGAAGGGTGCTCCTGCATTGAATGAGAAACCAAGAGTCCAGAGAAAGAAGAAATAGTGTCATGTTTATGTATTTTAGTTGATGCTAGTTGGTAGGAGAAGGAGAATACACAACTTTCTGAACAATTCTTTTATGTTTTTATTGCAGCAGACCTTTTATTTTGTTAATTTCTATCCAGTTTTAGTAGTTCACTTGAATATAAATTGGTGGTTTTATCTCCATTTATTCAATCTTTACAATACTGTATCTTCATTATATTAAACGTAGTTATTATGATGTTAGAATACAATTTGTCTACTAAAAATTACACATTATCTACAATATGGAAACAATCAATGTCGTGATTATATATAATTTTGTAGTTGAATATGTACATAATTTGTATGAAATACCTCCAAGTTGTAGGTAATTTCTGTATATAACTGTCAGTTCAAGTTAAATTACACAACAAACAGAAGAAATAATATTTCAATCATAGAAATAGATTATCTATAAATTATCTACGACTTATCTACAAATTATCTATAATGTACAATTTAACTACAACTTGTCTACAACTTTATCTACAATCTGGAAACATTGTATATTACAGTTAATTTTTTTTAGTAGTTGTATTATAGATAATAAATATTAACAGTTATCTATAATATATCAAAAATAAATTTAGATGCTTGACACAATACAGAAAAACATGTTAACAAACATATAAACAAATTGAAATTAACTACATAATGATCTTTAAAAACTTAAACGATTACACACAAAATACTGTTAACTTGAACACACTAACAGTTATTTTGAATTACTATTCTAACTACATGATATTTATTTCTTTTTGGGCGCATTCTTGCAAGATCTTTTGTTATGCCATTCACCTCCACAGTTTCCACATGACACCTTGTACTTCTTTGACTTTATTTCATCACATGTTTTGTATCTTTCCTTTTGAGGTCTTCCTGGCTGCCTTTTTTCTCCCGTAGGTGGATTTACTACTTCATCCGAAATATGTTGTGGCACATTCCATTTGCTTTCATCAGGAAGAGGATTTACTGGTATTTCATACGTACGCAGTAGCCTCTCCTTTGTGTAATACGGAGAGCAATAGTTTTCATAAGTTTCATTCCTGTGCCTTAAAGCTTCCAAAGCATGCGCACATGGAAGTTCATCAAGTTGGAACTGGCCACAACTACATTTCTTGCTTTCAAGACACACAATGTACCGCTTCACACCATCTAACACAGTATGTATATGATCTGTTGAAGCCCTCACCTACAATTACATAACAAACAAAAAGACTATTATTTCAATCATAAAAATAGATTATCTATAACTTATGTACAAATTATCTACAAAAATTCTATAATTATCTACAATCTACAAAGTATCTACAATTTATCTACAATCTGGAAAACACTGTATATTAATTTATTTTTTTCTTCACCAAATAAACAGATCTTACCTTTTTGAGATAATGTTCTGTTTTTCTCTAATTATTTGTTGAATTTGGACCCAAGGAATGTGAAAGTACCCTTTGCCTTCAATAACTTCTCGTTGGTCCAACGTTCTAGAAGTGTCCTCATATACTCTAATAGGTCAAATATTGGCAGCTCTCTTGCATCTTTTGTTACAGCATTCAACGACTCTGCAATGTTTGATGTCATTGCCCAAGTTCTATCCACCGTTGCATGTACTCTTGACCATCTATGATAGCCAATATCATATAGGTATGATTTAACACGCGAGTCTATCTCTTCAATCTTCGACATACTTTCATTAAATTCATCCAGAGTGTATGACCGTGTTGTAGCAAAGTACAATTCATTTAATTGTAGATGGCCCTTCTTGAACTTTGCCCTTATATTTGTCCAAATATGCCACATGCAAGAGTAGTGTGGCACGCCCGGTTAGACAATTGATGTTGCCTTCAGGATACTCTCATTCTTATATGAAACAATACACATTGAAGTTCTTTCACCATATGCTTGCTTGAATTGCTCAAAGAACCACTTCCACGATGCGTCGTTTTCCGAATCAACCACAACATATGACAAAGGCAATATTGTACCTACATTATTAATCCAAAAAAAATTAAATGGACAATGTATCTACAAAATTTCGACAATGTATATACTTTTTATAAATTTCCTACAAAATAACTACAATGTATCTACATTTTGTTATCTGCCTACAAAATAACTACAAAATATCTACATTCTTACCTGCTGCATCCATTGTGCTTGCTGTCAGCATAATCCCCTTGTAGGCTGACTTTAAGAATGTCCCATCAACCACTACTACTGGCCTACACTGTTGCCAACCACTTATTGATGTACAAAGAGCAACAAATGCATATAAGAAGCATTCATCTGCTATCTTCTTCCATTTAACAACTGAACTAGGATACGTCTTCTCAAGAATATAAAAATATTTTGGTAATTTGCTGTACGAGCCAGCAGGATGCCCTCTCAAAAACTGTAAAGCCTTTTCCTTTGCTCTCCATGCTTGCATGTAGTTTAGGTTCACTCCGTGTTCGGACAACATGTCAGTTTATGTGTCCTTTGGTGTGTTAACAGTCTTAGGATCACAATACTTTGGAATGACCATGCTACCAACTACAGTTGCAGTACGTTTGCGTTGTATGAATGTATCGTCCATTAAGGAGCATGTGTGTTGTCGGTTGAAACTCCTTATCTTGAATATTGTAGAATCATTAATTGACGTTGCCTTGAAGTGCCAATTACAGTTTTCACCAACGCATACAAGCCAATAGCTACAAAAAATACAATTTTTAATACAGGTTATAAATGTAGATGTAACAAAAGGACTGTTTTAACATAAAGTAACACAATCTAAAATATAACTACACTTCATCTACAATGTTTCAAAACACACATATCTCAAGGAAAACGCTGCTTATAATGATCTTTTCACACTAATATCTTCATACCTTCTGCGGCTAGATCTTTTAACTCTGAACTGGAACTTGTGCATCACAGAATAGTGCTTCATTGCAGTTGCTACAGTTTGTTTGTCTTGATACACTTGTCCTTCTTCAATAGCACTTTGTGTACCTTCAGTTATTATTTCACTTTGATATTCCTCTATAACGGGAGAGGATATCAAGTAACTTTAGGGACCCAGACAAACCTGCACGAAAATAAAGATAAACAGTGCCATTATAATTTTGTAGAATCTTTGTAGATAATTTGTAGATCAATTGAAAATTTTGTAGTCAATATTTTTTTTTCCAAATAGATTGTACTTTAATTGTAGTATAAACGTAGTAATTTGTAGACAATCGTGAAAACAATTCTGCTTTATACATAATTAAACTGATTTGTAGTTTATTTGTAAAATTTTCGTAGGAAATATGTAGATGGAGAGAAAATTTTGTAGTCAACATTTTTTTTAACATACATTGTAGTTTAATTGTAGTATAAATATAGTAATTTTGTAGATAATCTTGAAAATAACATTGCTTTACACATCCTTAAACTGATTTGTAGTTTATTTGTAGATAAATGTAGAAATTTTGTAGATATTACAGTAAAACCAGAATTCGATGCAATTTTAAACTTAACAAACCTGCACTTGTGTTCTCATTTGTGATAGTCAATTCCATATTGAACTCTCGTATACTTATACATAATGGATATGATCATAAGTTTTTATTCTCTTTTTTTGTCTCCATATACACACGAACCCCCCATATCATTCCTAATCTCCATTGGAGGACAGTTGTCGTTCACAATGTATTTGATTTCTATAATTTTTTTCCGAAGTATCAATCATTAATTGCTCTGCAATCATAGAAATCAGCATACTGTAGCTTGCATTCTCATCGACCACAATGTCGTCAACTTGAAAATCTATAAATCTGCCATATCTATCTCAATTCCCATTCAATTGTAGCATGATTGGGATTTTGGACATGATTGCGTGTTGTTGCTGAGGTATTGCTCTATATTATATCGATTTTTTGATTTGTGGATTGAGAAAAAAAAGAAGATGAAGAACAGAGTATCGACAATATTGGTTTCTACAATTTGACTTGATTTTGTTGAATAATTGGTCGCCTTTTTTATTTCTGGATCGACGAACTGATTTCTACAATTTGATTTCAATTTGATGAAGCTTTTCATTTTATTTTTTTTGTTGTTGAATTGTAGCTTACGAAAGAATTTCGCAGAACAGAGTTTTTGAAGAAAACAGTCTCTGTTCTTTGATTTTAAATTGAAGATAAAGGATTTCCGTTTCAAATTTGAACTGAAGGTCGCTAAATCAATTAGAATATTCTCTTCCTAATTTTTAGCGCGCCATATTAGGAAGATTCAGCTCCTATTAATTGCTAATTAATGAATGGTATAAAAATTGTAGAAAAACAGTACACAGATCGGGTAATTTACAAAATATGCACATATTTGGTAACAATTTTCATTAATGGTATAGGAAGAAAAAATCCCTTTTTTTAAACTTCAAAACAAGCGTTTGGACGATTCCTTACATTTTCAGGATTAGTTGATTGGTTATTAGAAAGACCTTTGGAGAAAGGATCAACCTACTTTGTATATTGAGCACTTCCTATAATTATTCTCAATTTCATTGCAACCAAATGAGCACCTCCAATCATAACACAAGTGATTAAAGGAGAACGATAATTCAACAAGCTACATAATGAAGATAAAAATAACAAGTCTACATTTACTGTTGTGACTTCCTCTCTTTTTCCCCACGGAAAGAGGGATGTCAATTAGATTTATACTGCCAAATTTAGCATCCAAACTGAGTTTTAAGTAAAAGCAACATGGAACAAAAATCTCAAGTCCAAGACAAAACAGAAGACAGAGGAATAGAGCTAGGGTGAGAAAAAGGTGGTCTATGAAAGAGGTAAACTACGAAGCAATAGAAGGAAGAGAGGTCATCTTCAATCGATTTCTCCTCTTTTATCAATTTCTCCTCTTTTATCAATAGCACTAGGCAGCATAAGGCAACGTTCAGGCTCTTCTGTTCAGGCTCTTCTGTTGGCATAATCACTTGATTCATTGTCATCTCTGTAATCTTCACCTGCATCAACTGGGCTATTAACATCACCAGTTTCAGCTTGGTTACTGGCATCAACATTGCCAAATTGATCATTGCTGCCAAAGCTGCTAGCGAAACTGTTGCTCGCAGCATCGCCAGTACCATAAGTGTCACCACTGCCTGCAGCTGCAGCACCTAAGTTCTGGTTTTCACTGGCATAGCTGTCACCACTTGGAAAGTTGTTCCCGCCACTTGTCCCAAATCCAAAGCTGCTTTCTCCGCTTCCATAATTATTGGCTCCATAACTACCAGCAACATTAGCATCACCACCACTTCCGCTGCCATAATTGCCACTACCACCATAACCACCACCACCATAACCACCAGCTCCATAATTACCACCACCACCATAACTACCAGCTCCAAATCCACCACCACCTCCTCCTCCGTATCCTCTTGTCCTGTCGTTCGCTATATTTACCCTAATCCTACGACCATCAAGATCCTGAAAGAAATGCATTAAAATTAGTTGTCATAACCAGCAAACAGAAATGCATGGATGTATACAGGGACGTCCACACAAAACTCTCCCCTCCCCCTGAAGACAACTATCATGCATATTTAAACACACAAAGGTTTCTGGATAAACACTGATAGATACCAAGAAAGAACATCCCTTTAAAGTTATTCGCATCATGTGATACAAAACACAAAGAAAACAGATTTTTTCCCCTGGAGCAGCAAAGTGATGAAAATCCAACACACCTGTTGGTCCAATGCCTGGATAGCAGCACTGGCATCTTCAGAACTATTGAAAGTAACAAAGCCAAATCCCCTTGATCTTCCAGTTTCGCGATCCACAATTACTCTTGCTGCAATGAATTGAAAACTTTTTCAGTAATTCACCTAGAAATTAGTGTCCACACGCATGCCTTCCCATATAGATATATACACGTGTTTATAGTATCTTCAAACAGTAAAACAGTGAAGTAATTCTTCCATTAGTCGAAGTGACCCATTTAATAATTCCAATCAGAAATATAGTAATTGTCACTCCACCACTAAGGCCCGCCTTTAACTCAAAATTAGTGCTTTTCATCCTTACACTGCATCCGGAAATTCCTTCCGAGGAGCATCCACAAAAAGAGTACCCCGTTCTTTGCCAAATATTTTAACTCATAATTATTCACATTCTACCCTGGCATTCTCTATTATGTGCAAATAACCATCTCTATAATAGAAAAGGATGCACCAGAATGCAATAGCATGTAATATGCGAAAGCACAGCTGCAGCTGTCCAGCTTTAACTTCAAGCACACTGCCTAACTTCGAAAGTCAAAATTAAAAAGAGGTCTAAATTAGACGAACCTTCAACAACGTCTCCGTACTTGCTGAAAGCTTGTTTGAGAGCGTCGTCATTCGTGTTCCATGAGATTCCTACATTTTCAAACTAGAGGAAGTCAGCAGATACTAGAAGAAATGTTGCAAAGACTGAGCTTAGCATAAGAGAAACTAAATGCACCTCCCACAAAAAGTTTTGAAGAAGACATGCATCTAATAAGTTGAAAAATTGAAGGCTTAGAGGCAGATATTTCATGATTAATGTGCTGCTTGCTAACAGCCTGCCGAAGAATGTTCCCAGCTTTGGTAAAGAAAGCCATTCCTGAAAAAGGGGCAGAATAACTAGTATCAATAAAGTAATGAAGAAGGTAGAAGTGTGAATGCCATGATTAAGATTTTGATCAGGCAGCATGTTGTTTATCTACTTGCCCTTAGAGATTAATCTTTCAGTTTGATACTTGATATAACATTTACATTTGGCACAGCATTAAGCTACACAAGAACTAGTTTTGATATTCTGAATTGTCAACTACCCCTAGTGTAAGAGGGGTAGAAAACAAAACCAACTGATATTCCAAGTAACCTTTAGTTCCCTTCGGCTCTTTGGGAGTGCTCATGTGGAGAGGAGAACAAGGAGAAGGGTGCAAAAACAATATTTCCCAACCATTTAAAGGTACCATTTCAAATTTTTCATTTTCAAAGACCACTGCTTCTATGATTCACTCCCTAATAGTTGAAACTGAAAGTAAGAAGTAATTGTCAGAGAAATTAGTTAACCCCTTTGGATGCTAGAGATAGTAAAATTAGTTCGCACATAATGCTTAGAGTTGAGAAGCTCACGACTTGGAATAGGTTGTTTGGATAACTTAAAATTTTTAAAAATCACAAAATATTTCCCCTTTTCTTATCAAACAAAAGTATTCCATGTTCTACGATATATTCTTGTATACGGGTGAAACCGAGCCCGTGGGACGCCTCGGTTTCCGATGAAGTGAACGGAGCAAGAATTTAAAGGCAAGTAACCAAAATCGAGGCAAGGAGCCCTTGGTCCGGAGTCCGGGCAAAACACCCGCCCTCGGGAGTATCGGGGCCATGACCCCAGGTCATGTTCGTAACCCAAAAGCCTCGGAGAGCATTACCAGACAATCGAGCACGACCAACAAAAGATTGTGATGAACGGAGCAAGAATTTAAAGGCAAGTAACCAAAATCGAGGCAAGGAGCCCTTGGTCCGGAGTCCGGGCAAAACACCCGCCCTCGGGAGTATCGGGGCCATGACCCCAGGTCATGTTCGTAACCCAAAAGCCTCGGAGAGCATTACCAGACAATCGAGCACGACCAACAAAAGATTGTGATGCCCGCGACCGGCCGGAAATCACTGCATGGATCTCAGCACATATCAGCAAAGAACCGGTAATTAGTTAAATGAAATATATTTACCTTTCATGAAATTGTACTTAGGGTAAAAATCCCTTACTATATAAAGGAGGGTCTGATTATTTATTAGGTAGACTGTAACACGCATATCAAGGCAATATACTCTTATTTTCTCCGTTATTCAAAGTTCTTACTCTTGTTCATCGAATCATCAGTAACGTGAGCCCGGGTTCGAAGGCAGGCATTCCATTAAGCTGTTACTAAGTCCGGGATCACCCCTCTTGATTGATTTGATAATTTATCACGTACTTTATCTGTTTAATCTAACGCAATTTATCGTTTGTATTCAATTAATCCATATATCCTTAAAACCACTTACAAATTTAATTGTTATCCATTTTTTTAGGGTAAACAATACTGTTTTGCTTTCTCTTCCATAAACCGGACTACTAATACCCAAAGAGAGAGAAATACACGCACAACTTCGAATCCATTTTCACATGAAAGCAAATAAGAATGCATATTAACTCGTAAATATCTGCGTGCGAAAAAAAAAACTAATGAAAATCACAAAGAATATAAAAATTAACTTATGCACTTCCCTTAAGCATAGAGATACAATCATTACAAACTAATCAAAAGTTCCTGTTTGCGACAATAAAAAACACTGGAAAAGGGGTTTAGGGTTTTAGGGTTTGATACAGAATATGGAGTGTAAAGAAGCAGCAAATAGACGTAATAAGAGAAAAGAAAAGGAAATGAACATACGAACTTAATCTTGGCTTAGTCGGTGAGATAGATGGAGAGGAGAAGCGACGTGTTTTTGAGCTTTCTACTTGGCCGGAGAATAGACTGACTGCGTAATTTTGAAATTTAGGGCGGAAATGATTATTATATAGGGTTTGTCAGTATTTGGACTCAGCACGACCCGTTAGGTCGTTTTTGGGCTAGTTTGGACTTTGAAATCGTAGAAATGACACTATGTAGCCACTCTCAAGTGCCGCTATTTAGAAACTAGCCAATGTGTCCTGAATTTTCGATTTTCAGTCCAATTTTTCGGGATACAAATGACCTGAATTATACTGAAATTAAGATTTTTAATTTAAAATTTTAAAATAATAAGAAGTACTGGCTAATCCCTAAATAACAGCTCTAAGAATGGGTTTTCTGTGTCCCTTTGAAATCTGCAACTTCAGTATCCTACGGTACCCAAATATTTTGGAATCTTTATACAAATAGCCGTTGGGTTTACTGCTTGCTTTTTCTAGCAAACAATATATATAAATAAAAGTGGTTTCTAGTTTAAGTGGTTGAGTGGGTGGCTATTTAGATTAATTCTTCTATTATATAGTCTTGATATCAAGCGTTATTTTTTTATCCTTAACCCAAATTTCTTATTTTCAATTATTTTGAAACTCTTAATTATATTTAATGTTAGTCTATATTACTCTAATTTCCATATTATATTTATAAGAAAAAAAGGTATAAAATGAAAAGTTCAAAAAAATTTTGGAGAATTAAGGTTAATATTGTATACGGTCAAAATCGGGGGGAGACCGATTTTAAGGCTTCTACGGTGTTCAAGGCCCGGTCACGATGGGATCGGAGCGGAGTCTGAGAATCGACTCCAAGGTAAATCCCTCGATGGAGCATATCGAAGGTTCACTGCGCCCGACCTCGGAGCAATACAAATCGACGACCATCATAGAAAGGCGAAAAACTCCCAAGTACACGTTATTAGAGCTAACAAGGCCTGCGAGAATAGTATGAGTCTGTACTGAGCTATTATACAGCTATACCAATAGCATTCCTTTTGTCATAATTAGATTTGTATTATGTTGGGATTCCCTCCTCCTATATAAAGCGGACCCTTGTCATTTTATAACACACATGAATATTCAATACAATAAGAATATTCTCTGTTTTCTAGCCTAAACGTGCTCAAACATTATTCCACTGATTTATTGTCTTCAATTTATTGTGTTCATTAATTGTTCTTCATTTATTGCTCATTACTCATCATAAAGGGCCATCCTCGAGGCCCCCAATATTGTTATTTCTTCAATGACTGAGCATAACAATTCGACCTCGAGGCCCAGTCCCCAGCAAGCCCGAGGCCTAGCCTAGTAACAACATTTGTTTGCATATCATCACTTTCCTTTACTCTTGGCTTAATTTTCTCACTCTCGCTTAGCATTTATTGCCTAACAACTAGTATTGAAATAAATCACATATTTTTAGAACCACAAAATCAAATATAATTGTTATTACCATTTTCAAGGTAAACAGTTTGGCGCCCACCTTGGAGCTAAAAATAATAGTGATTGTTTTAGTGTTGGTTTTCTGAAAACACAAGTTATTTTACAGATTTTTTCTTGTCCAAGAATCTTTGATTTCAGGTAAAACAAAATGTCTAACTTAGTAAACGCACACGAAAACAATGGTCTTGAGGATCATGGAGAGAACAGTGTATTTGTTTCAGGCGCCGGTGTACCACCGCAAAACCCTTGGGTGGCACTAGCACCAATCCCCGCGTATGAGGGCTCACGCAACGGTCAACATGTCGATATAAGCTCTCATACCGACGGAAGTGTGCGCCGGGAAAACCAACATGAAATACAGAGGACTCCAGCTCGGGAGGAAAGAGAAGTTAGCCTTCATGTCATTTTTGAGATGTTACAGGCACAACAAGTGGATATTTCTCAGCTGCAAAGTCAACAAAAAATCTCCAAGCACAACAACACCGGAAAACGACTCCTCGAGTCGAACAGGCGCCAGAGAGATCGAGCAACAACGGGTCAGCAGCTGGCCCCACTATTATGAAGATGCTCGAGGACCTCACAAAGAGGATTGAATCGGGAGAAAAGAAGATAGAAGCTAATGACAAAAAGGTGGAGACTTATAACTCAAGGGTCGATCAGATCCCGGGCGCACCCCTGATCCTGAAGGGTGTGGATTCAAAGAAGTTCGTGCATAAACCATTTCCGTTGAGTGTGGCTCCGAAGCCCATTCTGAAGAAGTTCAGGATGCCCGATATTCCGAAGTAAAACGGGACCACGATCCAATGAGCACATTACTGCTTACACTTGTGATGTAAAAGGAAATGACGTAAAGGATGATGAGATTGAATCCGTCTTGTTGAAAATATTTGGAGAGACTCTGTTGAAAGGGGCCATGACGTGGTATCATAACCTCCCCCCAAACTCGATGGATTCGTTTGCCATGTTGGCAGACTCTTTTGTAAAGGCACATGCCGGTGCCATCAAGGTCACTACGAGGAAGTCTGACGTCTTCAAAATCAAACAAAGGGAGAACGAGATGCTCAGAGAATTTGTGTCTCGCTTTCAGATGGAGCGAATGGAATTACCACTGGTCTCCGACGACTGGGCGGTGCAGGACTTCACTCAGGGCTTGAATGAACGAAGCTCGATAGCTTCGAAACAACTGAAGGAGAACTTGGTCGAGTACCTCGCCGTAACTTGGACAGATGTACACAACAGTTATCAGTCGAAGATCAGGGTCGAGGATGACCAATTGGGAGCCCCCTCAGACTCAGTATATCCAAGAAGGCTCCTAGCAAAGGAATCAAGGTCTACGGAAAGGGAGTCGAGATCAGGCAAAGAAAGGTATCAATCGTACGTCAAAGATCGAAGAGACACTTCGAGGCGTAATATACCTCGAAGCGAGGCACCCCCATTATCGAAATACAACTTCAATATCAATGTCTCGGACATCGTGTCATTTATGGGTAAAATCAGGGATACCAGTTGGCCAAGGCCCGCACAGTAAGATCCTTCACAAAGGAACCCCAACTTGATGTGCGAATACCATGGCATTCACAGTCATAGAACCTAGGACTGTAGGCAACTTCGAGATGAGGTGGCTCAGCTGATCAACAAAAGGCACCTTCGTGAATTCCTCAGCAATCGAGCCAAGAACCACTTTCAAGAAAGAGGGGCAAGCAGAAAGAATGAAACCAGAGGAACCTCAACACATCATTCACATGATCGTTGGAGGAACCGACATCCCATAAGGGCCCATGTTCAAACGAGCCAAAGTATTTGTCGCAACAGAAAGGCAAACTCGGAGCTATATACCCGAGGACGCTCTTACATTCAGTGAAGAAGACTTCGAGGCCTTGTCTTAATCGCATAATGATGCACTGGTAATTTCCTTTCTCTTGAATAACATTCAAATTAAACGTGTGCTTGTGGATCCAGGTAGCTCGGCCAATATAATCTGGTCGAAGGTAGTGGAGCAACTCGGACTGCTCAATCAGATCTATACCCACCTCTCGAATCCTCAATGGATTCAACATGGCAAGTGAAACAACAAAGGGGGGAATCATCCTCCCATTCAACGTGTCAGGTACAATTCAAAATACCAAGTTTCATGTCATCGAAGGTGACATGAGATACAACGCCTTGCTTGGAAGGCCGTGGATACACAACATGGGGGCAATACCATCAACTCTTCATTATATGATGAAGTTCCCAACAAAAGATGGTATAAGAAAAGTGTAGGGAGAGAAGCATGCGGCAAAGGATATGTTCGCAGTACACGACATGGCACCAACATCGATACCCCCCACCTCGAAGAAGCCAGAAAACAAGCAGGTCCCAGAGAGACCGATATTCTGTGAGCAATCGCACGAGGATGATGAGGAAGACTTCCTCACTTCTCGAACCTTCGTTTCCCCCGAAGAAACGGATGCAACAAAATCGACGGTCGAGGAGCTTGAACATGCCGTTTTGATCGAACATCTCCCAGATCGAAAGGTATACTTGGGAGCGGTATTAACCCCCGAACTCATGAAAATAACTCATTTGATTTCTGATTGACAACATTGATTGCTTTACTTTGTCCCATTTAGACATGACAGGGATCCCGCCGGAAATAACCACCCATCGACTAAGCGTGATGTGGTGTATCGGGCCGATTGGCCAAATGGGCCATCAAACTCGGAGGGTACGATATCGAGTATCAACCCCGGACAACTATCAAGTCCCAAATTTTAGCGGACTTCGTGGCTGATTTTACACCCGCCCTTGTGCCCGAGGTAGAGAAAGAACTTTTATTAAAAACGAGCACATCATTAGGGATATGGACCCTATTCACTGACAGTGCCTCGAACGTGAAAGGGTTCGGGCTCGGCATAGTTCTGAGACCACCTACGGGCGGCGTGATTAGACAATCCATAAAAACTGTAAAGTTGATTAACATCAAAGTCGAGTATGAGGCTATGATTGCAGGTCTTGAGTTGGCCAAAGTCCTAGGAGCAGAAGTCATCGAAGTAAAATATGATTCCCTTCTGGTAGTAAACCAAGTGAATGGTAGCTTCGAGGTTCGAGAAGACCGGATGCCAAGATACTTAGACAAACTTCAAGTCACATTGCATCGCTTCAAAGAATGGACTCTAGTCCACATACCTCGAGAGCAAAACATCGAGGTTGATGCACTCGCAAACTGGGATCATTCGTCGAAGAAGATTACATACTCCTCATAGCTGTTGTACAACTATCCAAGTCAGTGATTGAAGAAGGTCATGCCGAAATCAATTCCACATGTCTAACGTGGGATTGGAGGAACAAGTACATCGACTATTTGAAAAGTGGGAAGATGCCCACGGACCCGAAAGAATCGAGGGCCCTTCGAACCAAAGCGGCTCGATTTTCACTCGACGAGAATGGAACTCTATACAGAAGGACATTCGACAGACCCCTAACGGTATGCTTGGGACCGGGGGACACCGAGTATGTGCTTCGAGAAATCCACGAAGGCACCTGTGGAAATCATTTCGGTGCCGATTCTTTAGCTCGAAAGGTGATCGGAGCAAGCTACTATTAGGACAGAATGGAGAAGGACACCAAAGAATTCGTTCGGAGGTGCGATAAATGCAAAAGGTTTGCGCCAATGATTCACCAACCCGGTGAACAACTACATCCAGTCTTATCACCATGGTCGTTCATGAAATGGGGGATGGACATCGTCTGCCCCCTACCAACGGCGCCAGGTAAAGCTAGATTTATTCTGTTTATGATTGACTACTTCTCGAAATGGGTGGAAGCACAGGCCATCGAGAAAATAAGAGAGAAAGAAGTAATTGACTTCATCTGGGACCACATCATATGCCGATTTGGGATCCTCTCCGAGATTACATGTGACAGTGGGAAGCAGTTCATCGACATCAAGGTGACGAAGTTCCTCGAAGATCACAAAATTAAAAGAATCTTATTAATACCCTACCACCCATGTGCAAATGGACAAGCCGAGTCCACGAACAAAACCATCATTCAAAACTTGAAAAAGAGGTTAGAAAATGCGAAGGGAAAATGGAGAGAGGTGTTGCCCGAAGTACTGTGGGCATATCGAACAAATTCGAAGACAAGCACAAGGGAGACACCGTTCTCTTTGGTATATGGGTCCGAGGCTTTGATATCGGTCGAGGTCGGGGAGGCAAGTGCCAGATTTTGACATGCCACCGAGGACTTGAACAACGAGGCCATGACTACAGCCCTCAAACTACTAGATGAAAAGCAAGGGCTTCACTAGTCCGAATGGCCGCCCAAAATCAAAGGATCGAAAGATACTATAACAGGAGAACAAACCTCCGACACTACGGAATCGGTGACTTAGTCCTAAGGAAAGTCACCCTCAACACTCGAAACCCAAATGAAGGGAAGCTATGCCAGAGTTGGGAAGAACCGTATCACGTCCTCGGAGTGGTAGGCAAATGGTCCTACAAACTTGGCACCATAGAAGGCGAGCAACTACCAAGCAATTGGAACATATCGATGCTCAAACGCTATTATTGCTAGGGTTTAACCTTCTCCCTTTTTCATTTGTGTTTCATACTAATTTCTTACAGGTGTTCGGCAAGAGACGTCGAAACACCCTCCAACTCGAAGACCTTTGGTTTTAAAGCATGCGTTGCACTCTTTTTCCCTCCAATCGGGTTTTATCCCAGAAAGGGTTTTACTAGCAAGGGTTTTAACGAGACAACATCTATATGCTACCTAAGGAGAACTCAACAAGTATTCAAAGCTTCTCTTCAATTAGCCTCGAATATTGGGGCGCATCACCCTCGGAGGTTGTCTTTTCGAAAGAATCGAGCTACGCCTAAGAGGGCCTCGACAGGAAAATTTTGTATCGAGCCAAACGGTCAAATGAGCCGCCACTACAATAAAAAGAAGCTTTAGCGACAATTATTTAGCGGCAATAAATTTATTGCCGCCAATTTTAATCACGGAAGGCAAATATTAGCGACCGATGGATATTAATCGGTAAATATTATAATTTTAGTGGCCATTCAAGAAAATAGACAGTAAAAGTATTGTTTTTACTTTTGATATTCTCTCTGGTTTCATACGGCAAACTCTCAAAATCTCCATCGACAAACAAATTGCGGAAGGCAACACCATCAGAATTGTTGGTAAGTATATCTATTTATCTTTAGGTTTTCAATTGGGTAGGTCTAGGGGTTGATGAAAATTTCTAATTGCTGGGTGTAGGGTTTCAATTGCCGAACATTTAATTGGTTGAATGAGAATTTTCTTAGCATCATTTCTAATTTTGTATTGTTGGTTTATATAAGTTCCTAGCTTCAAGAATCTTTGGAACTGCTTTTCCAAAAATCAAAATCATACCACTTACTGATTGTTGTAACGTAATTGATTTTATAACATAATTTTATATATTGCATTAAGTATTTAGTGATTTCACTTCACGGTTTTTATATTCTAGATCTCTAGTAGTTGAGATTTTATAGAGGAAACAAGTAACCACACATGGCAAACAATTTCGAGTGAACTTCCTTAGTGCAAGCACACATTCTCTTTCTTTGAGATCAATGTTAAACTATTTTGACTATTAAAAATTATTGGTCACGAAGTTTTTCTTCCAGACTGCTTGGATCCTTAAGAAAATACTTTTTGTTGGCTTCAAATAGTTTTTGAAGATTTTCCTTTGCATTTGGTCTAAGGATGAATTTACATCTATTTTAAAAAAAAATAAAAATAAAAAGCTGCCATGTGCTTGAGGGATAGATCAGTACTCTTCTCTAATTTATGATGAAGAAAATTAGCACGATACTCTTGTCTAATCACACCTAAATATTGTTGGTGCATTAATAAGTTTTTTTCCTGTAATATATATTTTAGAAAAGTATTCATCTGTCAGAGCTTTAGTGATTGTATCAGGAGGAAGAGGTTGAATATGAACACGCTATTTATTTCAGCAAATCTAAAATTGAAATAAAAATAAGTTATGTGTGTTTTCATGTTAAAAACTCATGTGCGTTTTTGATATATGATAAATCTAAGGACGCCCACCTATGTCGACTGCGATATAACTAGTAATATTTGTCCACTTCATTGGTATTCTTTCTTCTCTGGTTCAAATAATAAAGTTGATGTGGTTCATTTTTTGAGAAGTGTGTCTTGGATAATTTCTGATAATATTTCTTTAACTTTTTTGCTATGAATTTATGTATTAAGAAGATTTATTGAGTAAGGATTCGAACCTACGACCAATCGGTTAACAGCCGACCGCTCTACCACTGAGCTACTGAGGAACAACAGGAGATTCGATCTCATAGAGTTCAATTCCCGTTCCCAACCCATGACCAATATGAGCTCGAAGCTTCCTTCGTAACTCCCGGAACTTCTTCGTAGTGGCTCCCTTACATGCCTCATTTCAGAGGGAACCTCAAAGTGGCTCTATTTCATTATATTCCATCCATATCCCAATTCCATTCATTTAATATCCCTTTGGTGTCATTGACATACCAGATGTCGTTTCTAGTCTATCTCTTTCTATTTCTTTTCTATATATGGAAAGTTCAAAAATCATCATATAATAATCCAGAAATTGCAATAGAAAAGAAATAAGGNCCCACCCCTGAGATTACCTGATTAACAATTTAAGAAAATTGATGTGAGCTCGCGATAGATTTAAATTTTAAAACTCCAGCAGCATAATGATCTAAAATTTATGTGCTGCATACGTTGTTTACTTCTTGATTTAAATTGATCAGGAAAATGTTTCACCCTTGTGTTATCAAGTTGTTCTTAGTATTGTTATTTCCTATAAGCTTAATAAGAAAACTATTGTGTTTGATGTGTAAGTTATGTTATATTGAGTTCAATATTTTATTTAAACTCAATTAAAATAATTGTCTTTTCACATATGTAGTTTGATCTCTTTTCAAATTTTTTAAATCATTCGAGTGAGTGCTTGATACGGATTAGGGACATGTATCAGAGAATTTATTCCGTTCTTGATAATCCCCGTCGACTGTTTGATGTGCGAAGATTTTAACTGATTATTCACTTAAAGTTTATACTACACGTTAGCACATCTGATGTGCTTCTTATTCAGTTCTTAGCATTTTTGTGCCGAGAAAATGAGACCGCAATTGTTTGAACTTTTAGATTCGGTTAATTACAAGTTAGAAACCTCTCTGAGATATATTGCAAGTTAGCAATGTTCGAACAGAAAAATGTTGCATTCTACTAAAATTATATATTGGTGTTAGCTTTACTGTTTGAAGGATAGGCTTGTAGATAATCAGTTTGAGCATATCTATTTTTATAAGGTAAAGATATAAGCATACAAGGAGAAAAGTAGTCAAATGTATAATACTTTTTACTGTTGCTTTAAAAAGTTATTGAGGCATCGATGTTTCACTTTCAGTCTTCTCTTTTTATGTAGGTTTCGAGATTGTTAATGGAATGGTTCTTCTCCTTCACTTTCTTATCTTCATCGCTTACCAGGTACCCAAACACCTCGAGCCTAAGTCGATTTGTGATGTCCAACTATGGCAGTATGTGAGATACTTTTTTTGTGTAAGTTATGTTGTGATTTGTGATTTTTGGATGTTGTTAAATTTGCAGGCAAATGATTTAATTGATTCCTCTGTCATTCCAAATGTTATATGTTTACTTTCGATTGTAATAAGATATTCATATGAGACTATACTTAAAGAAAATCCTGATAATTTAAGCGTAAAGTAATTCTATTTGAATTCTGAATTTAGGTGGATGTGAACTATTCAGTTTGTTAGCTTTCGTATCTTCATGTTAATGCTCCATTGACTCAACTATGTTAATGTTTATGCATATATATTTGTGACTATGATTTTGTTCTAAAAATAGCACTAGTTCTAGTTTCGCCTTTTTGCACTTTATATCACGAAAGTATTACTTAATGGTTGATATGCTAGAAGAATGTCTTTTAAGATTTGCTACGTGTTAAGAAAAGAAATGATTAATTTTAAATCTATTCATTTAAATATTGAACTCTCCCAGCTAGAATGATTAGTTAATTTTAGATCTATTCATTTAATTTGTGTTTTCTTATGTCTCACATATCATGTTCATAGGTTCAGTCGTTATTCTTGAATTAATAACTAGAATTCTATTTCATGTCCAAAATGCCCAACCTAAGATAGCATCCTGAAGTGTCTCACTTTATAAATTCGAAGTGATCATTTTGAGGAAAATTCTTATATAACTGATCTATATGTGTAGAAAGAGAATATAGTATTATTTATATAAATTATTCTAATTCAAGGACATCTACTATGCTTATCTGTCCCAATGAACCTTTTAAGAGTCCGTGCTCGCTTTCTTCTTGCTGGTTTCAAGATACTTCCCTAGCACCAAGTTGTTATCCTTTCCCGTAATTTTAGTTGTTCGATTCTCTTTACTATAATCAGTTCGTTTTCTCTGTGAGTTCTATCCTTGCTGGTAATATGGATATGGATTTTGCAGTTTAATCCTTTGTGTGAATGAATAATTCATTCAAATCTGAGATTCCGGTGAGATGAAATTGATCTAATATTGTAAATTTTCATACGGCAGTACATATTTCGCGCTCATCCAGTCTGAGATGTTTTCTTTAAAATGGTAAAAGAGACTGGAGGTTACATCTAATTCTTCAGTATATTCCTGCATGTACCGCATGGGATGGACATGGCTATTTCAAAATTGAACCGTGGTGGATCTGTATACGTATTCCCAGAAGGTATTCGCTCTCGAGATGGTGGCAAAATTATGGGTTCTATTAAGAGAGGCATCGGCAGGTACTCATTCTTTTTAATTAATAAGTTGTGAATTGTGTGATAATCCATAAGTAGGTATGTTTTGGATCTCATGAGTCAATAAGGATACCAGTTCATTAGTTTATAATTTTATATTTGGAGAAGAACAAGGCGAAGAGACAATGTACGAATGGAATTCTATAGAAACCAGAGGACATAATCGTTCAGCTTTATTTATGTTGATTAGCCCCACTGCTACAGTTTTATTTCTGTTGATATGCTACATGTTAAAAAAAGAAGTTGTTAGATGGTAAAAGTATTGTTTTTGCTTTTGTTATATCTGTTTTAATCTGGTCTTCTTTGAGTTTCGAGATTTTGTGACGACTCTTGACAAAAATAGCTATGTGATCTTCCTAAGGCATTCAGTAAAGTCCTCCACCAACTTCCGTGCTGTTTCTATAAGATTATCATCATGATCATATTACTGTTTATACCGATGTGCTTTAACGCTTTTCAAAACAGAACAGGGTGTTAGATTGTCGCTTTACTGTTGGGTTGTCAGAAGCAAATAATTGGGAATATATGATGTTGTTCCTATCTTGCTTATCAATGGAACGACTAAATTTTCTCGTTTCCCTTTCAATGTAAGGTTCTTTGGTTTTAGAGTTCTCGTTTAAAAAATGCTTGTGATGAAAACAGATTTTTTTATGCAACTGTGGATATTTCTGTCTTTGTGTTTGTCAATTATTTGAATAGTTGAAGAGATAAGAGAAATTGGGTAATCCTTAGGTTGTCTTAGTAGTGAGTAATTTTAGAAACTGTCTAAATATTCATTCTGCTTTTTACCTTTGTAAAAAAATATTCATTTTGGATTGAAGTTCGAGTTCTTTACGCAAAAGAGTGGATTTCAAAAGTTTGATTCAGTGGAGTTTTTTCACATTATATTTTATCTTTTGACACTGTTATTTTATAATTTCAGGTCATACAGTGTAACGACTCGGTCGATCGTTCCATAGAACCTGCATTATAATTACTGTTATTGACTTGTTATAGGTTTATTCATGTTTTAGAGTTTGTAGGCTTGAAATCGGAATAGTTGTAGTGAGAGTGAGTCATTTAGTCTCTAAAAATAGCCTTAAAATGGGAAAAGTCAACTGAGAGTTGACGTATTGGTAAACGAACTCGGAATGTGGATTTAATGGCTTGGATAGCTTCGTTAGGTGATTTGGGACTTAGGAGTGTGTTCGGAATATTTTTGTGACGTCCGATGTAGAATTAGGCTTGAATTGACGAAAGTTAGTTTTTGGCGATTTCCGGTCGGCAGTGGAAAATAGGCTATCGGGATCGGAATGGAATTCCGGAAGTTGAAACAGGTTCGTAATGTTATTTTGGATATGTCTGCAAAATTTTAGGTCAATCGAAGTTGTTTTGGATAGTTTCGGCATTATTGGTGGATTTTAGAGATTTCAAAGCCCTTAGGCTTGAATCCGATGTGATTTTGGTGCTTTGATGTTATTTTTAGTGTTTTGAGAGTGCAACCAAGTTTGAATGATCATATATAACGTGTTAGTATATTTGGTTGGGGTCCCGAGGGGCTCGGGATTGATTTCGGATGGTTAACGGGAAGTTTTGGGACTTTTGGTTTCTGATTGCTGGTGCGACCCCACCTGCAAAAGTTTGACCGCAAGTGCGGGCCCGAAGGAGCGGCAAATTTTGCGCAGATGCGGAAGTAAGGTAGATGAGGAAAATCCGCAGGTGCGAGGTATTTTCCGCACCTGCGATGCCGCAGATGTGGAAGTACCAGCGCAGGTGCGGAGGCCGGGATTTGAGGGTGCTCCGCAGGTGCGGACCTGGGACCGCAGGTGCGTTTAAGTGGCCGCAGGTGCGGAACCACTGTTCATATAAGCATGCCTTCGTGATTTTTAACCCTCTTTTCACCATTGTTGTACGAGTTCCGAGGTTTTTGAGGGATTTTGAAGAGGGAAACGTTGGTGCATCATTGAGGTAGATTTTTGGACTTAATAACTCGATTGTAGGTGATTAAGGAATATAATCTCAGTGTTTAATTCATGAAAATCAGTAGAAAAAAGTGGGGTTAGAGCTTGAGATTATGAGACCTTTAGGGGTCGATTTGAGGGGCCAAACGAACTCCGATTTTTGTGTTCTTTATATGTATGGACTCGTGAGATGACGAAGAATATTTTGGTATAAAAATTTCTGAGTTCCGAGACGCAGGCACGGGGGTAGTGTTTTGACCGATTTCGGGTTTTGAGCTAAAATTGATATTTTTCAATTGGAATTCACTCCTTAAGCATAATTTGATGATAAATGTCTAATCTTTATAGATTTGGAGCGCTCGAGATTTGATACGAGAGGCAAGCGGGTCGCAGAGTAGCTTTTCGGGTTAGTTTGAGGTAAGTAATGTCTTTAAATCCTGTCCTGAGGGTATGAAACCGCGGATTTCACATTTCACGTATTTTGGAATGCAAAGATTGGAACTTTGGAAAATATATTCCTTTTAAGGAAACTATTGAGTTGCGAAATCAATTTTTAAAGCCTATGCTTAATAGTATTGATATATATTTGATATGTTTTGGGCTGTAAGCCATGTTTGGGGCTTAGTGCCGATTTGTTTACCCCTTGAGGGATATTTTTACTATTTTACCCACTTGATATGTTATGATTTTCACCCAGTCTTTTCTTGAAAATTGTTTTGACACTCAGAGTATTTTGATACTAGTTATTGAAAATAAAACACTATTTTGGGTCGAGAACCCAGTATATTTATGAACTGAAGGGCATGTTGAGAATGTCTGACTGAGTGAGGTTGCGGGCCATTATTGTGATGATGTTGTGATATGAGAGAGGCTGCGGGCCATTATTGTGAGGATGTTGTGATATGAGAGAGGCTGCGGGGCATTATTGTGAGGATGTTGTGATATGAGAGAGGATGCGGGCCAATATTGTGTGCGATTTATGCCATGCTATGGCTTGTTATAGCGCTTGGGTTGTAGGAGCCTCCTCCGTAGTCTGTACACACCCCAGTGAGTGCAGATACCTAATGAGTATTATTGCCCGCGGGGCTGATACTGAGTGATTGCGAGGTTGCCTGATGGGCTGATACTGAGTGACTGTGGGGTTGCCTGATGGGCTAATATTGAGTGACTGTGAGGTTGCCTGATGGGCTGATACTGAGATTGTTATGAGAAATGATTTTGGCCTGAGGGGCAGATTTATGATAAATTTTACTGAGTTTTTGACTACGATTTACTTCGTTTTTCAAACTAATTTTACTGAGAGGTTTACTGAGATATATTGATATTATACTTGTTTCAAAGGATTTCTGGAAAACGGTTTTCGAACTTATATATTTGATGAATATCTATGGTGACGTGGTGATTTACTGTTTTTGTGAATTGGTGTATCTGTGCTGTGTGTTTCGTATTTTCTTAGACTGCGATTTATTTTTATTACTATTGAGTTGGCGTACTCATCATTACTCCCTGCACCTCTGTGTGCAGATCCAGGTATTGATTCGGAACAGTAGTCGTCTGAGTTCGTTATCAGCAGCTTTACGGGATTTCGAGGTAACTGTCTAGCGTCCACAGCCTCCCAATTTCCCTTCCTTATTTAGTATTAGTATTTGATTCATAGACTTTATTTAAGACAATAGTAGATTTAGTTTATTTCGTATATGCTCATGACATGTTGACTCCGGGTCTTGGGGACGGTGTTAGACTGTTAGCTTGATTGTTTTGTTTAAAGATTTCGAAATTTATATGCGTATTATGAATCGTTGAAAATAAATTGAGATATTTGAAAAGAAAAATGTGAAAATTAGGAGTGTTGGCTAGCCTAGTTCCACGATAGGCTCCATCACGACCGGTTAGGATTTGAGGTCGTGACAAGTTGGTATCAGAGCTCTAGGTTACATAAGACTTAACCGTCATTAGCAGGTTTAGTAAAGTCTTGCGGATCGGTACGGAGACTTCTGTACTTATCTTCGAGAGGCTGCAGAACCCTTAGGAAACATTCCACATTCTTGAATTCTTATCGTGCGAATCTATTTATTCAGCCAAAAGCGTAACTTTTTGAATTCCTTTTATGTATTCGAATGCGCACGCGAGCGCTTGGTATCAGTTGTGTGTCGGTGGCTTGTAACTTCCATGGGTGAGATATGATTGTTAGCATGTTGATAATGGGCTAGTCGGAAGGCTTGAGGCCAGATTTTGTCTGTGGCTTGAGTGTTGAGATTTCATTTGTGTGAGCACATGTGTTGGGGGACTTATATGTCCGTTTGTGTCCTTATTGATGGAACCTTGTGACTAGGTGACTATGTGTTGAGTGTGATTGATAGTTAGATGTGTTCAGGTTGTCTGATTGTGACAAAAATGGATTAGCGGGAGATGTAGCAAGAATCATTGAGTAATTGACTTCTGTATTGAGTTAGAATATGGCTTCGAGTTATGAGTATTGAAGGACCTCTCGTGTAGTTTAGTTATGGAGTGAAGTGGGTTTTCGTGTTATGTTTTGAGTTCTCGTGATGTCTTTTGAGATGACCAATGCACAACAACGTCTATGTATTTGATTAGCGTGTATTCAGCTGTGTTATAACTCCTTTATTATTGTGTTCATTGATGGCATCCTGGCGTACTCTCGTAGCCAGGGATAGCATACTCAACATTTGATGATGGTATTACAAGGATATAAGGAGGAGAAACTTTGTGCGAAGTTCTCCAAGTGTGAATTTTTGGCTCAGTTCAGTAGCATTCTTGGGACATGTGGTGTCCAGTGAAGGTATCTATGTGGTCAGACGAGTGTGAGTAGAGCTTCCAGAAGCTCAAGAATTCCTTGACCACAGCCCCAGTGTTAATATTGTCATCAGCTTCAGATTCTTATACCGCTAAATGGGATGTCTTGGGGGCAGATAGTGGTTGTGTTCTAATGTAGGAAGGTATAGTGATTGCGTGATAGCTATGATTTTCGGAAGTTTATAGGGAGATATCATTTGAGGTTAAGCAGGCAGGGGTATTTCCTGCGGGTTGTCTTGAGGTGTGTGACCCTTATGTTTATTTGTGGTAAGTTCTCTCTATCAGTAAATGATGTATGTTGTTATTTGAGTTTAGATCGCTTGTGGGAGTTGGCATGAGCATTATTACGATGAATACAAGATTTGCATACGATTTGAGGGTTAGATGGTTTGGGTCATATAAGCTTATGGAGGATTTAGTTGAACCTCACCACAGTATGGTGGCAGTGATAATGCGTGGGCATCGTGAGTTATTGTTTGTCTTGATCCTTGGCTTTTAGCCAAGTGGGAGAGTCCGTTAATGATAAGTTGATTACACGATTATATGTTGTACTGGTTTCGATGCGAGGTATGTTGGTGAATCAGTTATGACCTACAGAGGTGGAGTCTAGGAATGACTCGAGTGATGGAAATTTCTTCGATACAAGTTGTAATGTACTTTACGGATAGTGGAATTCATTGAATGATGGAGTTGTACTGGTAAGTGTAGAGTGTGCAATGTATGAGTGTGTTTGTTGCTTCAAAGGTGTCAATTACTTTCCTAGTATGTGGATTGCAAGCGGGGTCAGGTCGTTCTGTTTACTTGGTTAGCGTAATTGAAATTTGCGTAGAGTAAATGACGTTCGAGAATGGTTCACACGGATTCAAGGCTATATGTAGTGATCGAGGGTCTTCAATGTGTGAGAAGGGCTAGAACTGAGATTTATGTGGAAGGTGTCAAGGCTTGTGGTGTATTTGTGTTATCGTGGATTTTATCCATCAGTATCAGGAAAGTGAAGGTAATGACTTTAAAATTCGCAGGAAGTCTCTTCAGGCTAAGTATTTCTAATGTGGTGCATTTGGGGATAATTAAAGGAGTATTCAACGGCTTATGAGCCTTAGACGGTATATTTTTATGCTCGGGTTTCGTGTGGTGAGTCTGGATTGAGAGTGCGATATTACGACAAGAAGAAGTATCAGTTCAAATGTAAGTCAGATGGAACTTGAATAAATAGGACATATGGTAGTAGGTCGGATCGACATGATAAACGATAAGGGATATGCTTAGTTCTTTGGGTATTTATAAGGTAATGAGTTGTTACAGGTGTTTCTTAGCAATCCTTGGAATTTGGTGGCATGCGTAGTTTGGTTGAGTTAGAAGGATTCAGCCTTGGCGGTTGGCATTGTACAATTGTGATTCGGAGAGTTCTTGTCGTTTTTCTACCACGGTTGGAGACGTATATTTTCTACTAATGTGAGGACCATGTGATGTATAGTGATTTTGCTTCTAGATGGGATCAAATGGAAAGTTCTTGGCTAGTTTGGTACGTAGTTGTTTGTGGCTAGGAAGGGAGCATGAAATTCTCATATTTATCATAGGATTGCATGGTGTATGCGGTATTTTGTCTATAGTGGAGAGTGGCATATGTGAGGTCAAGGTTCAGTTCTGGAAGAAAGGTCAGAACTGACAATTTCAGATGATTAGGTAAAGGATACCACTATTGGGTGGCTTGATGAGAGTATACATTCATAAAGGACAATGTGTTTAAGGCAATGTGTTTGAATAAGGGTGTTTCATTGGTGTTACGACGCTCTCTTGTTGGATCGACTGCTGATATTCAATGTTTCTTGGTGACACAGAGGAATTATGGGGGTATCCCTCGTGGAATGATAAAGTATTAGAGGCGTGTTATATATTTGAGTGGTGGAATTGGGATCAGATATGGTAATTGGTGCGCCTCATGGATTATGAGACTGGGAGTTTTCATGAACATATTATTTTTGTAGTTGTGAACTACGAGGATGCGAGCAAAGCTAGTCAGGTGTTAGTATATGTCATGATTTAGTCATTATGAACGTTTGGAGAGTTATCTACCTATTGTGGGTGACCAGAGTTGATTTAGAATATAATTATTGGTAGGCCATTATGGGTGTGTATTCTACACTGAGTCGGAATTGTTGACTACAGATTGCTATTGTTGAGGGATGTACCATTCGATTGTCATTGAGCTTATTCGTGTTTTGGAGTGATCTATGAGCTACCTTTCAGTGTTTCGAGGAGATGTGATTGTTGGTTATATGTGCATAGGGTGCGGTTCTATCTGGGCTTGATAGCGAGATTTGAGTAAGGTAAGTGATTGGGTATTGCAGGATTTAGACGTGTTGGTTATGTTCTTTCTGGTTCGGGTGGCATGGTATCGTCCGATTTCCCCCGTGGTTATGGCAATGCACTTTGAGTAATTGATGTTGAATTTCGCATGATTATTGATTTTGAGAAATGTGGTTTGGAGAATGTCATGTGTCCAGCGGTTGGATGGGATCACGCTTTGCAGCTCAGTTAGGTAGAAGTATGATCCTTGGTGTCAGACTGTCAGATTTGTGTGATATGGTTTCACAATGTGTATCCGGCTGTTTGCATGATGTGGTAATGGCAAGAGTAATGACATGATAGTCCTCTCGTGTGAGTCTTCTCTATTTGATGAATTGAGCTCTTGGGATGTTGTTATTGAGTGCACGAGTTGCACAAGTTATGGATCTGGATGGTATTGATGCTGATCGGGAGAATGGTTGCTGGTTTCTACGTGTTTCTTTCATCATCGGCACCATATGAAGGTGTTAAAGCAAGGCTTTGTTTGATAAGAGGTTATTACCGGTATTAGGTTGTTATAAGCAACTATTGTGATTAGGAGTTATCGCCATGAGTGCTTGAGTCCTGCAGTGGATCATGGTATTTCATCTTGGGTTACAGATATAACTTGTTACAGTGTGCTCAGACTTATTCAGTTTATAGTTGTGGGATTTCGATCTTGTAAATTGATTCAGAAGTGAAAATGTAGTTCTAAGGTTTATGGGTCAAAATTTGATAATGAAATTTCAACTGTGTTGTGCTATTAGACCTATATGGGGTAATGTGACGTGGAATCACCTCCGAATATGTGCATGTAGGTTACACAACAATAATGTATGTGTTTGGAACAACTCTAGGCACGTTCGAGGACGAACGCATGTTTAAGTGGGGGAGAATGTAACGACCCGGTCGGTTGTTCCGTAGAACCTGCATTATAATTACTGTTATTGACTTGTTATAGGTTTGTTATACTGTTATTGATGTGTTAGAGTTGGTAGGCTCGAAATCGGAATGGTTGTAGTGAGAGTGAGTCATTTAGTCTAAAAAAATAGCCTTAAATGGAAAAACTCAACTGAGAGTTGACTTATTGGGAAACGACCTCGGAATGTGGATTTTATGTCTCGAATAGCTTCGTTAGGTGATTTGGGACTTAGGAGTGTGTTCGAAATATTTTTGTGATATCCGGTGTACAATTAGGCTTGAATTGACGAAAGTTAGTTTTTGGCGATTTCTGGCCGGCAGTGGAAAATAGGCTATCCGGGTCGGAACGGAATTCTGGAAGTTGGAACAGGTTCGTAATGCCATTTTGGATATGTCTGCAAAATTTCAGGTCAATCGGAGTTGTTTTGGATAGTTTCGGCATCGTTGATGGATTTTAGAAATTTCAAAGTATTTAGTCTTGAATCTGACGTGAAGTTGGTGCTTTGATAATATTTTTTAGTGTTTTGAGAATGCAACTAAGTTTGAATGATCATATATAACGTGTTAGTATGTTTAGTTGGGGTCCCGAGGGGCTCGGGATGGTTAACGGGAAGTTTTGGGACTTGAAATATGCAGCTTCAGCTGTTGGATTCTGATTACTGGTGCGACCGCACCTGTGAAAGTTTGACCGCAGGTGCGGGCCTGCAAGAGAGGCAAAATGTGCGCAGATGCGAAAGTAAGGTAGATGAGGAAAATCCGCAGGTGCGAGGTATTTTTCGCACCTGCGATGCCGCAGATGCGGATGTACCATCGCAGGTACGGAGGCCGGGATTTGAGGGTGCTCCGCAGGTGCGCTTAAGTGGCCGCAGGTGCGGAACCACTGTTCAGAAAGTATATAAGCATGCCTTCGTGATTTTTAACTCTCTTTTCACTATTGTTGTACGGGTTCCGAGGTTTTTGAGGGATTTTGAAGAGGGAAACGTTGGTGCATCATTGATGTAAGATTTTTGGACTTAATAACTCGATTGTAGGTGATTAAGGAACATAATCTCAGTGTTTAATTCATGAAAATCAGTAGAAAAATAGGGGGTTAGGGCTTCAGATTATGAGAATTTTAGGGGTCGATTTGAGGGGCCAAACGAACTCCATTTTTCGCGTTCTTTATATGTACGGACTCGTGAGATGACGAAGAACATTTTGGTATAAAAATTGCTGAGTTTCGAGACGCGAGCCGGGGGGTCGTGTTTTGACCGATTTCGGGTTTTGAGCTAAAATTGATATTTTTCAATTGGAATTCACTCCTTAAGCATAATTTGTTGATAAAGGTCTAATCTTTATAGAATTAGAGCGCTCGAGAGTTGATACGAGAGGCAAGCGGGTCGCAGAGTAGCTTTTCGGGCTAGTTTGAGGTAAGTAATGTTAAATCCTGTTTTGAGGGTATGAAATCCCAAACTTTACATTTCACGGATTTTGGAATGCAAAGATTGAAACTTTTGAAAATATATTCCCTCTAAGGCAACTATTGAGTTGCGAAACTGATTTTTAAAGCCTATGCTTAATAATATTGATATATATTTGATATGTTTTTTGCTGTAAGCCATGTTTGGGGCCTAGTGCCGATTTATTTACCCCTTGAGGGATGTTTTTACTATTTTCCTTACTTGATATGTTATGATTTTCACTCAGTTTTTTCTTGAAAATTGTTTTGACACTCAGAGTATTTTGATACTATTTATTGAAAATGAAACACTGTTTTGGGTCGCGAACTCGGTATATTTATGGCCTGAAATGCATGTTGAGAGTGTCTGACTGAGTGAGGTTGCGGGCCATTATTGTGAGGATGTTGTGATATGAGAGAGGCTGCGGGCCAATATTGTGCGTGATTTATGCCATGTTGTGGCTTGTTATAGCGCTTGGGCTGTAGGAGCCTCTCCGGAGTCTGTACACACCCCCCGGTGAGCGCAGGTACCTAATGAGTGATGTTGCCCGCGGGGCTGATACTGAGTGATTGCGAGGTTGCCTGATGGGCTGATACTGAGTGACTGTGAGGTTGCCTGATGGGCTAATATTGAGTGACTGTGAGGTTGCCTGATGGGCTGATACTGAGATTGTTATGAGAAATGATTTTGGCCCGAGGGGCAGATTTATGATAAATTTTACTGAGTTTTTGACTACGATTCACTTCGTTTTTCAAACTGATTTTACTGAGATATATTGATATTATACTTATTTAACAGGATTTCTGGAAAACGATTTTCGAACTTATATATTTGATGAATACCTATGGTGACTTGGTGATTTACTGTTTTTGTAAATTGGTGTATCTGTGTTGTGTGTTTTGTATTTTCTCAGATTGCGATTTATTTTCATTACTACTGAGTTGGCGTACTCAGCATTACTCCTTGTATCTCTGTGTGTAGATCCAGGTGTTGATTCAGAGCAGTAGTCGCCCGAGTTCATTATGAGCACCTTTACGGGATTTCGAGGTAACTGTCTAGCGTCCACAGCTTCTCCATTTCCCTTCCTTATTTAGTATTAGTATTTGATTCATAGACTTTATTTAAGACAATAGCAGACTTAGTTTATTTCGTAGATTCTCATGACATGTTGACCCCGGGTCTTGGGGACGGTTGTAGACTGTTAGCTTGATTGTTTTGTTTAAAGATTTCGAAATTTATATGCGTATTATGAATCGTTGAAAATAAATTGAGATATTTGAAAAGAAAAATGTGAAAATTAGGAGTGTTGGCTAGCATAGTTCCACGATAGGCACCATCACGACCGGTTAGGATTTGGGGTCGTGACATAGAGTCTGATGTTCGATAATTTAGCAGGTGAAAGATTTCAAAATGAAGAAAAGATGTGAAAATCATTTGAAGACCACCATTCGTCTGGATTACTTATGTAATAACATTAGCTATTTAGTTTATTTTTTAAGTTAGTGCGACAGTAATATATATTTATTAATACTTCCTTTTGTTTGTTTACTGAAATATATTATGTTTTTTTTAATAATATTAATATAGTTTACTATTTGGGTCATATTCTGGATGAATGTAGTAACTATTATTAATGATTGCTATACTATTGTTATTACTGCTTCTAACTTTGAGCACTAATTAAGATGGATATACCAACTATAAAAACGGATGATAAAAGGGAAGATTAATATGTTTTCAAAAGGGATATTGCAGCCGTTATAATTGCTGGAAAATAATTGCCGTTAAAGATATTAACTTTTAGCGGCAATTTAGTTAGACATATTAGCCATTAAAAAGAATGGACGTTAAAAGGACAAACTGAGATAAATGTTTTCTAAAGGGATACTATGGCCATTTTAATTGCCACAAAATAATTACCGGTAAAGATTCAAACTTTTAGCGGAAATTATTTTGAATTTAGCGGCTATGAAAATGGATGCTAAAGGAGTATAATTAGCCGTTTTAGATTGGATCTAGCTGCCATTATAATTGCCGCAAACATTTTCCATTAAAGATCATATTTAGCTGCAATAAACCATACCTTTTACCACCTTTTGTGAGAAAGGCCGCTAAAGTCTTTGCCGACCCCGGCTTCAGCGACAAAACACCAATGGCTGGTAAAAGATATAGCGGCTATTGTTATTGCCGCTAAAGCCATTTTGTATTGCCGCTGAAGCCCCTTTTTGTTGTAGTGCGCGTCTATGTAGAACAATCGATCCCTCGAAGGCAGAATTATGTACACACATATCAAGTAATCGGAGGAGTATCTTTTATCTTCAAAGCGCTTTATGCCTCAGAGAAGTTTGCTATTTTCACAAAGAAACGGCTCCAGGGCCAAAAAACTCCCGAACACTAGGGGACTGTCGTCAACAGTCAGCTCACCGAGCCATATAACCTCGAGCTCGTAAGTCCTCAATGAGGCAACCTCGAGCTCGTAAGCTCTCAATGAGGCAACATCGAATCTGTAAGACCTCGATGAGGCATGATCAAACGTATAAGCCCTCAATGAGGCAACATCGAATCTGTAAGACCTCGACGAGGCATTCTCAAATGTATAAGACCTCAATGAGGCAACATCAAATTCATAATCCCTAAATAAGGCAACATCAAATATATAAGACCTCAATGAGGCAGCATCAAATTCATAAGCCCTCAATGAGGCAACATCAAATATATAAGACCTCAATGAGGCAATATCGAATTCATAAGCCCTCAATAAGGCAACCTCGAGCTCGTAAGACCTCAATGAGGCAACATTGAGTTCGTAATCCCTCAACAAGGCAACATCGAGTTCGTAATCCCTCAACAAGGCAACATTGAATCTGTCAGACCTCAACGAGGCATGCCCAAAGTCATGAGACCTCAAAAAGGCATAACCCCGATATTAAGGTCAAGGCTATATATTCGAACTTGTAAGACCCCTAAAAAGGCATACCCTCGATATAGACGCCGAGGCTATCTCACCCCGGGACTAAAAGGCTACGGCCAAACATAAAGACTACAGTCATATTAAAAGGCTCTAGCCAAATTAATGCGGCTCGAAGACGTCCGACTACCACCATAAAACTATAGGCCTTCAAATACTTCAAAAATACTTCAAAAAGAATCGGTTAATCAGGCTACCCTCTACATAAATAAAAGAGCTTCGATAATATCAGATCCAACAATGAAAAGGCTTCGAAACAATCAACCTTCAAATAAAAAGGCTTCGAAAAATCGGCCTCCGAGTAAACCTCCCGAGGTACTCAACTATCGTCACATATCGACTCATAATCGAGGCTCTTGTTTGAGTCGTCGAAGAGTCGGACGATCACAAAAACTTCAAAGTCTTTAGCCAAAATGAGGGAAAAATTATAGCCATATTAAAGGTCGCATCGACCCAATATAAAAAGAGCCTAAGGGACAATGCGTAAGAGCCTAAGGGCCGGCCTAAAGAGCCTAAGTGCCGATCTAAAAAGAGCCTAAGGGCCAATGTGTAAGAGCCTAAAGGCCAGCCTAAAGAGCCTTAGGGCCGACTTAAAAAACCTAAGGGTCAATGAGCCCGAGTCGAAACTCGACTCGATGGCCGAGCCCCAAACGGTCAACTATCAACTACTGCTAATTGCTCCTCAAGCACAAAACCCTAAGGTTTTTTTATTTTGAAGTCCAACTCATTGGACTAATTGTCTGCAAGCGTTGAAATTCAAAACTCGAGCAAAGACACAAGCAAGTTGGAAATACCAAAGAGTTTTTTATATATAATGCAAAGATACATTTACAATGCTCTTACCGAGAGCCCTATACAAAGATCAGAAAGGAAAAACCTAATCTACCACCGGGGTTGTGCCTTCAACGGCTCCCTCGGAGATTGCACCTCCAACAGCTTGGCCCTCAGCCCCCGGAGCTTCAATGACCTCTTCCCCCTCGGGGACTTCACCGTCATCTCCACCATCCTCCGAGCCATTATCCGAATCATTGGCTGAACCATCATTGGAAGAGAGCAGAGCTGTCAATTCTTCCTCTAGGGTCTTCACCCTCTCGATCTCAGCAGACAAATCGATGCCCCATGCATGTACATCCTCGAGAGCCTGCCTCCGAGACCTTAATAGGTCATGCTCCAGGGCTCGGGTCAGTTCAAGCTCGGCCTCCTCAAATACTTTCCTGGCTTGAGCATTTGCAACAGCAATATCTTCTCGATATGAGGATATGAGCGCATCAGCTTCAACCTTAGATGCGGATAGCGCGATGACCGATTCAGCATGAAGATTCTTATACTTATCACTTTCCGCCCTTTCATCCTGAAGGTGATGCTCAACCGAGGTCAACTTCCCCTGGAGGAATCTCTCTCGAAGGCTATCTCGCCCACACGCTGCTTGAGTCCGAGAAACTCGGTATACCTGGCTCTGAGCCCCTCCCTCATCAGGGCATCTTTCTTCTCAAGCTGCAAAAATCAACCCAAGGGTGTTAAATGCTAAAGTCGGACAAACATGTAAATAAAAACATATGAAGACTGTATTACCTACTCAGCAAGATCGGTTGGCTCTCGAGACACCATCTCCATACGAGCCCGAAGGTCGTGAAGTTCTTCCTCTTTTTTGGTAAAAAGAGCTCTGAGCTCGTCAGCTTCTGATGAGAGCCTCCTACACTCTTCCTCATAGCGGGTCAACTCAGCTTGGGACTTAGCAAAAGGTTTGATTGTAAAGCACTATGGCCTGAAAGCATAAAAGAACAAAATTAGAAAGATGAGGATAAGAGCTCTAAGCATAGTCTACGAAAGATTACCTGTTTGTAGAGCCTCTCGGCTTCCTCGAAAATGAGCGAGGCGTTAAGCTCGGGGTTTTCCTCGACCCTAGTGAAGAGTCCTTCAAACACATCCTTCCCCTCGAGGGACGCCCCCGTATCGGAAGACTCTATATTATGGTCATCTCGTATCTCCCTCGGAGATAATGTCGGGCCCTCTAGAGAATCACTTACATCAATAACCCCGACTGGATCGATCGATATCTTCTCTTGTCTCTAGGGAGCTTCAGAACTGGGCTCTCTGAGCTTACCTACCGAGTGCCCCTTGGCTCGGGGAATATTTTGGCCGCCAACTGGCTCGGGGACATCATTCGACCCACCCCGAGAGCCTTTTCGGCCCGAAGTGGGACAACATCAGCAACTTCTGGTTTAGAAGCCTCGGGCTCAATAGCCATCGACTCGGCAAGATGTGAAGCAGTCATGCTTCCTCTTCCCGCGGGTGCTACCGGGGAGTCATTTTTCTCTTCGCCTCCAGCTCGGGGACTCTCTGCTACTTCCGAAATTAAGGCCGCTGAATTGAGCTTAGGCTTTTTAGCTTTATCCTTCTTCGGCTTCGAGGACTCAGTCGCCGATTTCCTCTTCCTCTTCTTCTCCTTGTTGGATTTTGGGGTATCTGCTTCCCCAAACGGTGCTTCTCTCATCAAAGAGGCCTCTCCCAGACCTGTACAAACACAGAACATAGATACGAGAAATGAGGATACATTCAGAGGATATCTCTTTTTAGAAGCTCGAGTACGGCAGGAGTAAAACCTCACCATGATTTTTAGCTTCCCAATGGGTCTTGGCCAGGTCGCGCCATACGCGCTTAGCATACGGGCAGATCAAGTCGAGTTGGCAAACCCATCCCGAGAGATCCTTAACCGCGCCAGGATGCCACACGACAATTGCATCATCGAAGGAAGTTAGTTCGAGGGGAAGTTGGTCCAAAGGGAAAAGAAAAACTCAATTAACATATTCACTTACGTTTCATATCCCATTCCTCAGAGAATGACATCCTTTCAACCGGAATCAGATCCGAGGTCCTAACTCGAACAAAACGGCTCATCCACCCTCTGTCCCTGTCTTCGTCGGTGCAAGCGAAGAGAACCTTCGAGGCCCGACGTTGAAGCTTAATCAGACCGCCCCGATAAAGTCGGGGACTGTACATTCTAATCAGATGGTCAAGGGTAAAAGGCATCCCCTCGACCATGTTTCCAAAGTGCCTAATCATATAAACAATACGCCAAAATGAAGGATGGATTTGGCCGAATGTCACTCGATATTGGCTGCAGAAATCAAGGATCACGGGGTCTATCGATGGCAACGATGGCTCTACCGGGCCTAGGGTAAATGGATAGGTGTATACATAGAGGAAGCCGACTTTATGTGTCGTTATGTTTTCCTCCCGAGAAGGAATTTCCACTTGTATCGCCTCTCCCTATCGGCAATCAGCCTTCACTTTCCTGGTGTCTGTTATCAGGCTAATATATCGGGACATGGGTTCATACCGGCCCAGCTTCGAAGAAGGCTTGTCGATCTTGAAATCGGCGGATGTTTCGCAGGTTCGGGGATGCATTCCTCGAGACGAGGAGGCACTATTGCCTTGTCCTTAGAAGAGCGTGAATAAGAAGAAGCTTTATCGTCTTGAGGAACAATTTTAGAGATCTTAGCCGTTTGTGCTAAGAGATTTTAGAAAAGAAAGAAGAAGTTGGTTGGGAGATGGACACAAGAAAGAAGTAAGAAGAATTGTTGAGGGTTTGAAGATATGATGAAAAGTAAAGGTTAAGGAGTGAAGGGTTGGAGTATTTTACAGTCAAAAGACATCCAACCGCCGTAATCAATTCGAGGCTTTTCAAGAGCTGTGCGAACGTGACTTTTGAGAATCTCTTTTGTCACGTCAATCGCTTGCTTGACGTAACTGACGTAACGATGGAGGCATTAAAGAGTTGGAGAATTCAAATTGTTCTCTTTCTTTTCATTCCAAGGAACGTGGGGACTATCTGTATACGGTCAAAACCGGGGGATGCCTATTTTAAGGCTTCTACGGCGTTCAAGGCCCGGTCCCAATGGGATCGGAGCGGAGTCTGAGAATCCACCCCAAGGTACATCCCTCTATGGAGCATATCGAAGGTTTACTGCGCCCAACCTCGGAGCAGTAAAAATCGATGACCATCATGGAAATGCGGGAAACTCCCAAGGACACGTGATTAGAGCTGACAATGCCTGCGAGAATAGTACGAGTCCGTACTGAGCTATTACACAGCTATACCAATAGCCTTCCTTTTGTCATAATTAGACTTGTACTATGTTGGGATTCCCTCCTCATATATAAAAGGGACCCTTGTCATTTTGTAACACACATGAATATTCAATACAACAAGAACATTCTCTGCTTTCTAGCCTAAACGTGCTCAAATATTGTTCCACTGATTTATTGTCTTCCATTTATGGTGTTCATTAATTGTTCTTCATTTATTGCTCATTACTCATCATAAAGGGCTATCCTCGAGACCCACGATATTGTTATTCCTTCATTGACTGCTCGTTATTGAGCATAACAATTCGACCTCGAGGCCCAGTCCCAGCAAGCCCGACCCAGCCTAGTAACAACATTGGTTTGCATATCATCACTTTCCTTTACTCTTATATTACTTTTCTCACTCTCACTTAACATCTATTGCCTAACAACTAGTATTAAAATAAATCACATATTTTTAGAACCACAAAATCAAATATAATTGTTATTACCATTTTCAAGGTAAACAAATATGTTGTTCGTAACTAATAGCTCGTTTTGGCCAAACACCTCAATTTTTGGCCAAAAAAGTACTTTTGGCCCAAAAAAAAAATTGGCCAAACATGCTATAAATTACATTCAGTAGGTATGACCATCACAGAAAGCGTAAAAACGGGAAAACCATGAAAACTATATGGTTGTTAAATTACAAGTTTATGAATTCGGTATTGTAGATTTTTAAAGTTATTACGTTCTAAATTAATAATTTATACATATTATAATGGATCAAAATTATTGTTACAGCCGAACCGTAAGGCATATGCTAGCTCCGCCCCTAACTACAAGTGTACGAAAATTTGTACACTTGTAATTTTCTCCAATTAAACCACTGGAAAAAACTTTCATAAAACACCATCAAAGTAATTATTTGATCGTTTGTGTTGACCTTTCTCCTTTCGATATTTGTTTGGTTAGAGTATTATACTATCCTGCTTACTATGCTTAGACACTTTAATTATATCCAAAATTTTCCTTGCTTAATAATTTCATTACTCTAATGAAATTAATCAAATCGAATGGATATGTATGTGGTAACCATTTTCTTACATAATTTAGAAGTTTGCATAATCTAAACCACGTAAATCCTTAACAAAAACAAATATATCTTTTCCTTATGATTTGAATAACTGAAACTATATTTGGATTTGGGTTTTGTCGACACCTAATTGGACCAGATTGTTTCTTAGTAAATTCCTAATGAAACCGACACGCATTATATTTAGTAAGTTTACGTGATTGTTTTGGTAATGTTTGTCACATCTGTTAATTGAAAGTGAAATATACTACTATTAAGGCTGATCGATAAAGTTGATTTATAAGAGTAAGGGTCTATTAGATAATTCGATGTAAATATCGAGTATAGTCAGGTTCTATATTAGCAGTTATGTACGTGTACACATAGAAATGTATATAGACATTTTTGTCCTTTAGAAGAAAAGCAAAATATTTTTGAGGTCATTATCCATTTAAACTGATATTCATAGGCAAATATTAAAGTCCTCATCAAGTCTAAATTCAGGACATATAGATCAAATAATAATCAAACTAGATCCATAACATTTTTCGAGACTAGCCTACTATACTCTTTAATTTTTTCTCTTTAACTTTTTCTGTTTAAATATGAATATCCGTCGTAAGCTCACCTGCAAATTCCAACATCTTTCCTTCGTTCACTTTTTCAAAAGAGCTCGCACTATCTGCCCAGCTCGAATAAAGAGTATCCACTCCTTTTTTCCTTCTAAAATGTGAAGACTACAAAAATCTTCTATCAGAAGTCCCTCCCCCCTCCCCTCTCCAAAATTTATATATATATATATATATATATATATATATATTGTTTATCCTAAAATTTGGACAACAATTAAACTTATATTGTGGTTTTAAGGATAAGTGATTTCACCCAATACCAATTAATAAACGACAAAGTAAATGACTGAAATAAACTGTAAAATAAATCAAACCAATGTGCAAGTTGAGCCTCGACCTCGAATTAGAGTACTCTCGAGGTGATAATAGTATAAAAACAGTACAGAATGAATAATTCTGATGATCAGTAAGCAAAACAGTAAGCAAAAACGAAATGATTGTATAACTTTTTCTCAGTGAATAACGATGATTACAAATGACTGGAATTCCTCTTTATATAGTAGAGGAATCCTAATTATAGTAGACTTCTAATTACATAAGGAAATCGTATAAACAGCTGATTACCGCTACTGATTTGACCCGTTCAGAGATTCACGCCACGATCCTCGACCAATCACGGATATCTCGCTCTTTCCGTTACCAAGCTATCCCGATATTACTCGAAGTCTATCTCTTCTGGCTTTGATTGATACCGACCTCAATCTAAAAAGAGACTTCGATTTCGGACTCAATGTCTCAGCTCTTTGATGCAACGTCCCAGTCACGATCAAATAGTGAAATCGGGTAGCCTCGATTTCTACCGTATATAGATAGTTCCCTCATTTCTTGGAATATAATGATAAGAAACGAATTGAGCCTTCGATTTTTCTATGACCTCGGTAGACAATGATGTCATCCTCATGACGTAAGCCATGGAAGTGATCGAAACGTCCCGTCGGTACAGTTTTCCAAACCATTAATGCGCGTCAGTGGGCGGTCGACCATTAGCGTCGTCGAACTGTCACCGTAAATATATAAATATGGCTTCTTTTTGTTGAACCAAACTTTACTTTCATCTTCATCAGTTCTTTTAAGCTTTTAACTCTCTCAATCTCTTCTCTTTCATTACTCCTTAGGTCTCTCTGCTTGTTTTGAATCACCAGAACTTACTACTTTCCTCTTTCTTCAACTCATACAATGGAGAAAACGTCCAAAACCATTCCACAAAAGGAAAAAGCCTCCTCTTCTTCTTTACGGTCGGCCGACGATAAAACACCGACGAAACTGCTCCCTGGGGAGTATGTTCCTGACCCGTGTGTTCTTAAATCCGAATTCAGGCCGACAATCCTACATCGGTCCCTGGTCGATGTGAGCACATATCGAGGTACATCTGCTCGATAACGGTGGGATATCTCGAGGATATAAAAAGGGATTGCAACTGGGGGGACAAAGTTGTAGAGATCATTTCTCCCGAAGAAAGCATTACTACCCACGTGAAAGGATATCTAAGTGTTTACACTTACCCTTTCAAGTTGGGCCCGCTCGATACGGTCATCATTGACTTCTGCCGTCAATATCAGGTGACTCTAGGACAAATACACCCTTCTTTTTGGCGCATCATAATCATGCTCCGGTTATTCACTAGCAAAGTTGAGGGGCTATCGTTCACCTTCGACCACCTCATTAGGTTATACAACCCTTGAACCTTTCAAAGGTTGATCAAACTGCAACATCAAGCGACCAAGGCGTTGTTCTAGAGTATCAACGAGGACAAGGACCAGGGGTGTATGGGTCGGTTTGTTCCGGTGAGGACTTGTGACCTTACCCCGAAGGAGAAAATGCCATTTCCCAAGAAATGGAACCCAAAGCGTAAGTAACACTCTACTCATTAATTTCCATGTTTTCATTTTCTACTTCATTTAACATCTTCCTTTGTCGTGCATCGGTTGCTTGGATGCCTTGAGCAGTTCCTGACCTTGAGGACTGGGTTTGGAAGCTGGCTTCGAATTCCTCCTATGTTGAGCGCTATTGGAACGACTTGGCAAAAGCTCGATGGGAAGCAAAGAACCATGGTAAGTTTCCCTCTTCTTATTTCTGAGGCGTTGGTTACACTTCTTTTACTTACTTGTCCTTTTTTGTGCAGGCGTGAACAAAGATGCAGTCTTGAGGCCTCCGAGTAGACAGGAAGAGGCTATGGCCCCGGTTCCGAAGCCAGGGAAAGATAATAAGAGAAAGAGGGTCTCGACATCCGAGAACCCCAAACCCAGAAAGGCAGCAACTCGAAAACCAAAGAGGGAAGTCATCCCTCTAACTGTGGAGTCAGTCCAAGGGCCGAGAGAATAAGAAGAAGAAGAAGAAGAAGAAAATGAGAGCGGTGACTCGGTGCTGGTAACTCGAGTGAGGAAGACTGCCGAGACCGCCAAATTCTCTAAATTGGCAGCGATTGTCGAGACCCTGCCTCGTGACGAGGAGGTTTCGAAGAAAGATTCGGCCAAAGTCCCTGAATCTCCTGAGGTCGAGGTTATCCCTCGTCAAACAACAAACATACCAGAAGGGTCTGGTCCTGGGACCCTTAGGGCCGAACAGAGCGCCCCAAGTGACTCGCTTGGGATAGTGACAACGGGTCACTCACCATCTCTACCGTCTTTTCCAAAGAGTCCATAAGGGATGCTCGAGCCATAAGGACTTCTGAAATAGGCGGAGTCCCCGGTGAGGAGGATCCTTTCCGGGATTGCTTTACCGGGGTTGATGATGCCTCTGATCTCAACGATGCATCTAGCCTCTCCGAAGAGGCCCAACACCTTCTGAGCCGAGTAAGTATTAATTTTGTTGATGTAGTTTTCTTTCATTTTTCCTTCTTTCTGTCTAACTTTTATCTTTTCTCATACATGCTTTCTCTAAGTCTCGAACCGACTTAAGCCAATGTGAGGCCCATCTCCAAAGGCTTTTAGAGAAGAAGAATTCTCTCAAGCTTCTCTGTGGGCAAAAGGCCGAGGAGATCAGGGACCTCCAAGCTGATTTGGCCAGAGCCCATAAAGAGGAAGCCGAGATGAACGATCAAGTAACAAATCTCTTGAAAAAATATGGGCTCGATTCAAGGGTGGAAACTAACGCTTCTATGTCACAGTTGCAGCAAAAGGCCGAGAAGATCGAGTTATTCCGGAAGGAGGCCGATCAAGCAAAATCTAGCTGCTATCAGTGGAAGGAAGGCATAGATCGCTTTGCTGTGGAGAAAGAGACTGCCTCAATTGTCATCGGTCGAAGTCCTACTTCGGAATGCTAGGGAGAAGTGCTCAGTTCAGGCCAAGAGGATCGAGGAACTCAAGTTTGAACTTGCTAACACCCAAACTGAGGCCGAAAAAGCAAAGGTCCAGGTTGCCAAGTTGGTGGCTATATATCTGGCTGATGCCGCTTGCTCAAGCACAACTAAAGGAGCCTATTGATCGAACACAATGGACTCCCGAGCTAGCAAAATGCCAGTCTCGGAGAGAGACCCTCAAGGATATTCATGCCCGTGGCTTCGACCTTTCCGAGGAGATAGCTCAGGAAAAGATGCATGAAGCCGATGCTAGGCTTTTGGACTCTTCCGACGACGACGATGACGATGAGGGTACCAAGAGTGGGTCCGACAATGGTGAGGGGCCCGACGAGGAAGCTGCCTTCGATATCTAGGGCTCTTGTATTTTTTTGTCTTTTCTTTTGTGTAGGACCCCTGTCGGTCCTTTGTAAATACTTTTGTTTCAATATATATAAGAATATTTCCCTTTTGAATTTCGTCTCAATTTTTGCCTTGTGATAATTTTAAATCTGTCTTGCGCATTGTAAAATTTTGACATACTTTATTCCCTGCAAAAATATGTTTAAGGTTTTCGATTTTTGGGCAACTTGGTCGAAACCATACTAATACTACTTCTGTAGTCGAGTGAGTTTTTACTCAAACTCGAAGTAATAGAACCTTTAGATTTGAGCTGAGTGAGAGAGGATTCTCGAACTGTAGTCGAGTGAGTTTTTAATCGAACTCGAAGTAGTGAAAACCTTAGGTTTGAATTGAGTGAGAACTTATTCTCGAACTCCAAAATTTAATGGCCCTTAGGCTCTTTGAATCGACCCGATAAGGCCTCAGAAGAATGGCTTTTCCCCCTTTTTGGCTTAGAGGCTTTATACGAATTTCGTTTAATATGAATTTTTTACCCATTGGGTTTTTTGAGGGTTTAATATTGATTGAAACCCTTTTCCCTTGTATGCCTTAGAACAAATTTCTATTTAAACAATTCGATACCTCTTAAGGTTTTTCGAGGGCTGATATTATCAAGCCCTTTGATTATTTTTCCGAGGGTAACCTTTTAAAACCGGTTTTCAAAGAATTTGAAGGCCTATTTTTATTTTGGGATTTGGAACTCTCCGAGCCGTGTTAGTTTGGCCATAGCCTTTGGGTATGCCTCTTGGGCTTATTTTCCCAATAACACTTCGAACTTGTTCAAAGTGTTAGTATCCCAGTATGGTGGCCTTGGCCTATAAATCGAGGGTTTCCTCTTTGAGGTCTTACAGTTTCGAAGTTAGTTAGTTTGAACATTTTGATTTTTGACGGCAGTCCCCTAGTATGGGGTTGATTGTTCGAGGTGTATTTGTACTTGTCCCTTGAGCCAATTTTCACAAGAAATCATAAGTATGGAGCTTGTAAAGTAGAAATATTCATTAAGGCACAAGATACTAGTAAGGAAAAGTACTTCTTTCAATAGTTCATACATGCATACATGTTTTTCCATTAGAGCTCAAGTAATCTATATGGACACAATTCATTCGACCGTTTGGCCCATTACAAAGTTTTCCTATCGAGACCCCTTTGACATGAAGTATTTCCTTGAAAATATAACATCCGAGGGTGATGTACCCCAGTATTCGAGGTTGATTGTAAAGAAACCTCGGATACTCTAGCATGAACAACGGTTGCCTCGTTACAAACCTTGCCGGAAAAACCCATTTCGAATAAAAACCGGTTGAAGGGAAAAAGAGTGCGACGCGTGCTTTAATATCCTAATATCTTCCTACTTGAAGAGAACTTCGATACCTTTGCTTCGAACACCTAAAAATAAGTTAGTGTATAATGTAAATAAAAAAGGAGAAATCATACCTTAACAATAATATCGCTTGAGGAGTGAGATGTTCCAATTATTTGGTTGTTACTCGCCGTTTATCGTGCCTAGCTTGTAAGATCCCTTTTCGACGATGTCGAGGACTTGATATGGTCCTTCCCGATTTGAGCTGAGTTTTCCTTCGTTGGGGTCTCGAGTGTTGAGGGTGACTTTCCTCAGAACCAAGTCCCCGATTCTGAAGTGGCGAAGGTTAGTCCTTCAATTATAATACCTTTCAATACGTTGTTTTTACACGACCATTCGAACGAGGGTGGCTTCTCCTTTTTCATCTAGTAGTTCAAGGCTCGTACTCATAGCCTCGTAATTCGACTCTTCCGTTGTGTATCAAATTCTGACGCTGGGTTCTCCGACTTCGATCGGGATCAAGGCTTCAACGCCATATACTAAGGAGAACGATGTTTCCCTCATACTGGACTTTGATCTTGTTCGATATGCCCAAAGGACTTCAGGTAGAATTTCTCTCCATTTTCCCTTGGCGTCGTTCAACCTTTTCTTCAGATTCTGAATGATGGTCTTATTTGTCGATTCGGCATATCCGTTTTTGCTAGGATGATACGGTGTCGACATGATCCTTTTTATTTTTTGATCTTCGAGAAACTTTGTTATTTTGTTGCCGATGAACTGTTTTCCATTGTCGCATACAATCTCGGCAGGTATCCCGAATCGGCATATGATGTGATCCCAGATGAAGTCTATAACTTCTTTTTCTCTGACTTTCTTGAAGGCTTGTGCTCCAGCCTTTTTACAGAAATAGTCGGTCATATACAAAATGAACTTAGCTTTACCTGGGGCCGATGGCAGAGGGCCGACGATATCCATCCCCCATTTCATAAAATGACCATGGGGATAAGACCGAATGAAGTTGCTCTTTGGGCTGGTGGATCATTGGTGCATACCTTTGACACTTATCGCATTTTCGAATGAATTCTTTAGTGTCTTTATCCATACTGGCCCAATAGTACCTTGCTTTGATGATTTTGTGAAGTGATTCAACACCAGCATACTGAACTTCTCGTAGGACATAATAGGTGCCCTCTTGTCCCAAGCATACTTCTAACGGTCCATTGAACATCCTCTTGTATAATGTTCCATCCTCAGCCAATGTGAATGGAGCAGCTTTTGTCCGTAGAGTCCTTGATTCCTTAGGATCCGACGGAGGTTTCCGTTTTTCAAATACTCAATATATTTATTCCTCCAATCCCAAGTTAGGATCGTGGAGTTTATTTCGGCATGGCCTTCTTCTATCATTGACTTCAAGAGTTGAAGGACAGTCCCCGAGCTGATTTTTTTCATCCTCGATTGATGATCCTAGGTTTGCAAGGGCATCGACCTCGCTGTTTTGCTCTCGAGGTACATGCTACAAAGTCCATTCTTTAAAACGATGTAATGTTACATGCAATTTATCCAAATACCTTTGCATTCAATCCTCACGAACCACAAAGGTTCTGTTGACTTGGTTTATGTTCACGCCCAACTCTAGTCCTAAACAGGATAAGCGGTCGCTGCAAATATAATCCGATCTAAGAGTCCGAAGTCGAATTCCATAGAGAACTAAGGTTTCGCCATAATTGTTCAATATCGCCAAGAAGACAAGCTCGAAAGAAATTTCTAAGTTATAAAGATTAAGATTCTTATATATAACTAATTAAGTAAGAAACTAAAGCAGTAAATTAACAACTAAAGATACTAAGGGTTGGAGATTAAATTTAGGAGGTCTAGAGTTATGATTTTCCCAAATGTTGAAATCCTTCCCGCTATGTTCTCTACAATTTTGCCTATGTATTCTCTACTGATCGTGAGCACTTTAGGTGCCATAATTTTCTCTCGAGCAACTACAATAATTTACTAGACATATTCTCTCGAACTACGCTAGTTGGCTTTATCTAACCGCTCATTATGACCACGTCAAGGCTTTGTTATTTATAAACCTATCTTAAAACCGATGTATTGATTTCTCACATACGTTAGGAGTGACGTTGTTCAAAAACCACTTAAATATTTATCCTTTCTCAAGCAACACGTAATAAATAGGCACAATCAATCGATGGCCATTCAATCAACTGAAATAAGCATGTGGTTAAACAAACAGACAAATTCAAATGTTAAATTATATTAAAACATAACAAGAATTCATCATCCAAGAGGTTCCATAAAAACCATAGATAACAAATTAGATATTCATAATAGTATTAATAACTACAATACTAGAATTCATAACCAATAATGAAAATAGGAAGAAGGAAGGGAAAAACTCGTAGAAGAATTCCGCCTTGCTCCTAGTGTGTTCTTTGCCTCCTTAGGTGGAATCTATGTCAAAAGTCCTCAAAATACCATTTTTCATGTATATATACCAAGTAGAGTCTAGACCAAATAATTATACATTCTCCTACGCGAGAAAGGACACTTTTTCAGGACAGGACGTGCGCGGCAACGCACTTTTCACACTTTCTGTCCCATATGCGTGGTCAGTGCGCGGCTGCGCACTTGCTGCACCCTGTTCTCCCTGTTATGTTGGGAATTTGAAAAAACATAAAACATGAAAGTTGTATACCTTTGAATTAGCTTTCCAACTATATATAGTGGATCCCAAATGGAGTTCTGGTAGAAAAGTTATGTGCAATTTACTAGATAATGCGCAATATGCCTGCTCGATTCTTTGTTCGTTCTAAACTGTCATCCGTTGATCTCCGAACACGATACTGGATTAATTATTTGGGCTTTTACTCATACTTCAAAGCTCCAAATCACTTGAATTCATTCTATAACATCCACATAGCTTGGAATCACACTTACACGGCATAAACACTTAATTAGTGCAAAACACTAGCGATAAAAGCTCAAACTCAACTAAAGTGCAGTAAATTAGAGTGTAACAAACGACTACAATACGTAATTATAGCCTATCATCAACACCCTACACTTAAACCATTGTTCGTCCTCGAGCAATCAAACTACACTTTATATAGACACGACCTTTTTAAATATTCTCCTAATTCATCACACCAACAATATTTGAAATAGGTTATGCACAAAAGCGTAACATCTTCACCTCAAGATTTGACTCACAAGTACCATGAATTATTCAAAACTCACCCACTTACTCTAACATAAAGCTCACTGATATTACCTTTCCTTCATGAATCAAGTGCCCTCATACAACAAAAAAGAGTAGTTCCACACAATAAAATTTAAGAACACTTAGGAATTCAAGATAGAAAAAATTCACACACGCTCAAAAATAACATTCATATGCCACAAAGAGATGCACTATATGTTTTCCCGTAGTGTACTACTTTACTAATCGAGCTCATTCAGTCTAGAATAAAGTAGGACTTTATTTGGTTGTAATGTAGGCTGCGGGGCAGCAGGATGCATTTAGATATAAGAGTGACTACACCTCCCTAAGAACTTTAATACATATACTTTAACATTCAAACCCCATACTTATGTCAAACCAAACTCCATCTACACATCAATGTATATTACCCCATACTTATTTAAGCACAATTACATCAAGAGTCACCACTTATCAAGGAATACTTTTTTCACAGCAATACAACTATTTTTTTCCTTTTATTTCTTTTTCAATTCAAGTGGCTTTTACTTTTTCAAAACAATGCACCTTTCTCCTTATTTCATTATTTCCACTCAAAAGCCAAACCAACCACCCACACTTTAATTTTTACACAGTTCATAACAATTCAAGTTCTCATGAGAGGTTAGAAGGTTCAAATAGATGGTTAATTCAAATAAATGGGTAAGGCTTGTAATGTGGTTGCCAAAGAAACAAGATTACAGGCTCAAAGGGGTTAACTTCGATACATAACAATTAGACGGGTAAAATATATATATGTCTCAACAAAAAAATGCCTATATCACTTTCAAGACTGAACAAAACTACTATTTCTCTTTGCAAACAGACGGGGCAAGTTCTAGACATCAAATGCAATGCACATAATAACACACAAACCTCACACACACATGACACATAACTCACTCAAGATTTATTTCATCAGGACACTCTAGTCAAAGCAGTTAAGCAAAGTTAAGCTTATAAAATTTAAGGTACTCATACAAGAGTAAAAAAATGAGCCTAAGCGTCACAACTAAAGTACTCACTATTCTCAAGGCACAACAAAGTCAAGAGATATTGCTTCAATTCAATTCATCTCACACTGGCTCCTACTCCTAAAAAAAATAAACTAACTACATCGGTTCAAACAAAACCCTTGGAAAATAACCGCGGCACAAAGAAAAACCAAGGGGGAATTGCTACACTACCTAACAAAAAAAAATCTTTTTGTCTTTTCCCTTTCGATTTAAATCCATCAAGAGAATTGTCTAATAGATCCATCATCGGTAAAAGTCTAATCTTTTCTATTTCTGTAAAAAAAAAAGAATTATTCAATCAAACTAACACAACTAAAATAGCAAGGAAAGTCACCCAAACAATCTTCTCACCCCACACTTAAAATTGTGCATTGTCCCCAATGCACACCAAACAATAGAAGAGGATAAAAGAAACTCCCTGGTAGGCCAAAAACCGAAGGACTAGCAGCTCGTGGGTTACTCAGACTTCTCCCAGGCCTGATCCTTCGTGTGGGTACCTCACACTTAGTTTCAACCATCTGGTTTGATGTTGCATCCTTCCAATGGCTTTGCTTTCCATGCTCCTAAAAAATATAAAAAATCGACACTACAAGAATAATACAATACTACTACTACTACTACTACTACTACTACTACTAATAATAATAATAATAATAACAATAATAAAAAGTAAAGTTGGGTTTCCTCCCAACAAACACTTGATTTAACGCCGCGGCATGACATAAACTACTTTTTGCCTCCACCTTGAGCTTATGAATTGAAACCCAAGTTTTGATTCAAGCTTATGATTATGGTTATAGGTTGGTGGAACGAATCTAACTGGCCCAAGAAAACAATTTAGTATTCTGCACTTCATGGTCTTTAAATGAGGTGTGTAATCCTGTCTTTCTGGCAAGAAAAATTCCAAAATATAGGCACTTTGTTCCTCATTCCTTGACTCCTCAATCGGCTCGGATGACTCTATTTCCATATCTTCATCCAAGAACAATGTGGAAAAATGTTTGGAGTGAGGACCAATGCGCTTAAACACATGAACTTCAGGACTTTCATCATCCTCAACATCAATGATACTAGAGTCAACAAAATTTATATCCTCAATGTCCTTGGCTGACTCTAGTCTCACTTTTTCAACATCAACATCTTCAAATTGTAGTTGGCTAGGTTGTTGATGTTCTACTCTGAACTCCTCAATTAGCACCTCGAATTCACGCCCCTCTTGGCTACTGTCCCCAAAATTTCCTTGCTAAGCTTTAAAAGCTTCAACCACTTGACTCATTTGAGCCTCCAAGCTGCGAATAGTTTCCTCTTGCCTTTCTATCTGTAGTTGTTTCTCATTATTTTATTCCAGAAGGCACTTTAACATATCCTTGATCTCCTTCAGGTCCACATCCCCAGGTTCTTAGTTCCTATTAACTTCACAAGAAAAAGTAGAATCGTCATAGTAAGGGGTTGGAGGAGGATAAGAAATATAAGAACAACCATGAGACCATTTTGACCACCACACACATCACACACATTCCACAAATAAGATGATTCGGTGCACATAACTCGCTCTCAGGAAAGTTTTGAAAATTTTTCCACGGGTGGTTTCCTTCGCAATATGTATACGGATCAAAAGTAAAATTACCAACACCTAAACTTCCATAATTCCAAGATGTCATTTTTCTTAATTCAACAGGTAAAATTAAATTAAATTAAAAAAATAAAACAAAACAAAATAAAATCAAACTTGCAACCTAGCAATATGTACAATTACAACTACATCGTTAGTTCCCCGGCAACAACGCCAAAATTTGATCACGCCCAACTCTAGTCCTAAAAAGGATAAGCGGCCGCTGCAAATATTATCCGGTCTAAGAGTCTGGAGTCGAATCCCACAGAGAACTAAGGTTTTGCCATAATTGTTCAATATCGCTAAGAAGACAAGCTCAAATAAATTTCTAAATTATAAAGATTAAGATTCTTATATCTAACTAATTAACTAAGAAACTAAATCAGTAAATTAAAACTAAAGATACTAAGGGCTGGAGATTAAATTTAGGAGGTCTAGAGTTATGATTTTCCCAAATGTTGGAATCCTTCCCGCTATGTTCCCTACAATCTCGCCTATGTATTCTCTACTGATCGTGAGCACTTTAGGTTCCGTAATTCTCTCTCGAGCAACTACAACAATTTACTAGACATACTCTCTCGAACTATGGTGGTTGTCTTTATCTCACCGCTCATTATGACCATGTCAAGGATTTGTTATTTCTAAACCTACCTTTAAACCCGTTGTATTGATTTCTCACATATGTTAGGAGTGACGTTGTTCAACAACTACCTAAATATGTATCCTTTCTCGGGCAACACATAATAATTAGACATAGTAAATCGATGGCCATTCAATTAACTGAAATAAGCACGTAGTTGAACAAATAGACAAATTCAAAGGTTAAATTATATTAAAACATAACAAGAATTCATCCTCCAAGAGGTTCCATCAAACCTCTAGATAGAAAATTAGCTATTAATAATATTATGCATAGCTACAATACTAGAATTCATAACCAATAATGGAAATTGGAAGAAGGAAGTGAAACACTCGTAGAAGAATTCCCCGCCTTGCTCCTAGTGTGTTCTTTGCCTCCTTAGGTCGAATTGGTGTCAAAAGTACTCAAAATACCGTTTTTCATGTATATATACCAAGTAGGGTCGGGCCCAAACAATTATACCTTCTCCTACGCGAAAAAGGACACTTTTACCGGACAGGACATGCGCGGCCGCGCACTTTTCACACTTTCTGCCCCATATGCGCGGTCAGTGTGCGGACGCGCACTTTCCGCGCACTTTTCACCATGTTATGTTGGGAATTTGAAAAAACGTAAAACATGAAAGTTGTATCCCTTTGAATTAGCTTTCCAACCATGTTTTACTCGACAATGCGCAATATGCTTACTCGATTCTTCGTTCGTTCTAAACGTCATCTGTTGATCCCCGAACACGATCCCGGCTTAATTCCTTGGGATTTTAGTCATACTTCAAAGCTTCAAATCACTTGAATTCATTCTATAACATCTACATAGCTCGGAATCACTCCTACAAGGCATAAAACACCCAATTAGTGCAAAACACTAGCGATTAAAGCTCAAACTCAATAAAAGTGCAGTAATTTAGAGTGTAACAAGCGACTAAAATACGTAATTATAGCCTATCATCGGTTTACTACCAGTAAGGAGTCGCATTTGGCCTCGATGACTTCTGCTCCCAAGCTTTTAGTCATTTCGAGACCTGCAACCATGGCCTGGTACTCGGCCTCATTGTTAGTCAACTTAGAAGTTTTATTTCCTAATTTTATTGTCTGTGGGCGGCTTCAAAACAATACCTAGCCCGTACCTTTTCACATTCAAAGTGCCGTTTGTAAAAAGGGACCACACCCCCGATGATGTACTTGATTTTAACAAAAGTTCCTTTACGACCTTTGGTACGAGGGCTGGTGTGAAGTTGGCCACGAAGTCTGCTAAAGTTTGAGACTTGATGGTAATTCAGGGTTTATATTCGATATTATACCCACTAAGGTCGACGGTCCATTTGGCCAATCGGCCTGAAAGTTTGGGCTTATGTAAAACATTACGAAGAGGGTAAGTGGTTATCACAAATATTGGGTGACTTTGGAAAGACCGTTTTAGCTTCCTAGAGGCGCTTATTAGAGCAAGTGCCAATTTTTCTAAGTGTGGATATCGAGTTTCTACTTCACCTAGAGTTCGACTTACATAATAAACAGGAAATTGCGTACCTTTCTCTTCTCGAACTAGGACACTACTTACCGCGATTTTTGAGACTGCTAAGTATAGGTAGAGTTGTTCGTCTGTTTTTGGAGTATGAAGTAATGGTGGACTCGAGAGGTACCTCTTCAATTCTTCCAAAGCATGTTGACATTCCGGCGTCCAAGCGAAATTGTTCTTCTTTTTGAGTAGGGAGAAGAACTTGTGGCTTTGATCGGAAGACCTCGAAATGAATCATCCTAAGGTGGCTATCCATCCTATCAGCCTTTGCCTTGACACTGTCCACGATTGTGATGTCTTCGATCGCCTTGATTTTATCGGGCTTGATCTCGATTCCCCGATTTGACACCATAAAGCTGAAGAACTTGCCCGAACCGACCCCGAAAGCACATTTATCGTGGTTGAGCTTCATGTTGTATTTTCTCAGTATCTCGAATGTCTCCTGCAAATGTGTCAACATGGTCCTCTATGTGCAGGGACTTAACTAGTATATCATCAATATATACTTTCATTGACTTACCTATTTGTTCTTCGAACATTTTATTTACTAGGTGTTGTTAGGTAGGACCCACATTTTTAAGCCCAAAAGGCATTACGTTATAGCAATATGTGCCATACTTAGTGATGAATGAAGTCTTTTCCTGATCCTCCAGGTTCATTTGAATTTGGTTATACCCGGAGTAGGCGTCGAGAAAATTAAGGGTCTCGTGGTCGGCTTTGGCATCGATCATGCGATCAATGTTAGGCAGAGGAAAAAAGTCTTTAGGGCATGCCTTGTTTAAATCTTTATAATCTACACACATTCTAAGTTTGTTCCCCTTTTTATGCACTACGACTACATTTTCTAACCATTCGGGATATTTTACTTTCCGAATGGATCCTATTTTGAGAAGTTTAGTTACCTCGTCCTTGATGAATGCATGTTTTAGCTCGGAATGGGGCCTTCTCTTTTGTTTCACTGGCCTGAACTTCGGGTCCAGACTCAATCATTGTGTTGTTATTTCCGGTGGGATACCTGTCATGTCTAAGTGGGACCAAGAAAAACAATCCATGTTATCAATAAGAAATTTAATGAGTTTCTTCCTGAGTTCGGGGGTTAACCCCGTACCCAGGTATACCTTTCGTTCAGGCAGGTACTTGATCTATATAATTTGTTCCAGTTCTTCGACCATTGATTTGGTGGCGTCAGAATCTTCAGGAATAATGAAGGTTTGAGGGATTCAATAATCGTCTTCTTCATCTTCCATTCCATGTTTCTCCGATTATGTCGAGGCTGGTGGCTGTGTTTTCTATTTGGCCTCCTGTTTTCCTTTGACATCTGATCCGTTTGACGTCGAAAATGCTGATATTGGTATCACCTCATCGACCACAAACATTTCCTTTGCAGCATGTTGCTCCCCATATACTGTTTTCACCTCGTCCAGTGTCGGGAACTTCATCATTTGGTGGAGAGTCGAAGGGACTGCCCTCATATTGCGAATACATGACCTCCCGAGTAGGGCGTTGTACCTCATGTCACCCTCGATTACATGGAACTTAGTTTCTTGAATAGTTCCAGCCACGTTCACCGGTAAAATAATTTCTCCTTTAGTTGTTTCGCTGGCCATGTTGAAATCGTTCAGGACCCGAGCTACATGCACGATTTGGTCTTGTAGGCCAAGATGCTCCACGACCCTTGATCAGATGATATTTGTCGAGCTACGTGGATACACTAAAACACGCTTAACTTGAACTTTATTCATAAAGATAGGAATTACCAAAGCGTCGTTTTGGGGTTGAGAAATTCCTTCTGCTTCCTCATTGTTGAATAATACGATGCCTTCTAGCACATAATCCCAGGTTCGTTTTTCCCTAGTAATTGATACTTTAGTGCATTTGAACACGGGCCATTGTGGAATATCGACCCCGCTGACGATCATATGGATCACATGTTGTAGCTCTTCCTGTTCATTTTTCCTATTGGCATCCCTTTCTCTGAAATGATTCTTGGCTCGATCATTTAAGAAATCTCAAAGGTGACCCTCGTTGAATAGACGATCTACCTCCTCTCTTAGTTGCCTGCAAACTTAAGTTCTGTGGCCGTGTGTGCCGTGATACTTACACATCAGATTGTGATTTCTTTGGTAAGGATTGGTCTGTATGGGCCTGGGCCCTCTAGTATCTTTGATTCTTCCAATTCCCAATACAATACTTGATGCGTCGATATTAAAGTTATACTACGAAAATCGAGGTGCCTCTATAGGATTGGCGTGCTTATCAAAATCACTTTTTCTTATAAGTCCCAGAGAACTCTGTCCTCGATCACTTCTCCGATCGTTTCGGGTGGAGTTGCGTCCAGGACCATCGTTCCTGCAATCTGTGATGTATGGTTGATATCGGTCTTTATATGGCCGCCGACCTATTCAGATATACAAAACCAGAAGGAGTTCCTAATTGGTCATCCTCGACTCTGATCTTCGATTGGTACCGATTATGTACATCGGCCCAGGTCACCACCGGATATTCAATCAAATTTTGCTTTAGTTGACACGGACAGTGCTATCGAACTTCGTTCATTCAACCCTTGAGTGGAGGCTTGAACAACCCAATTATCTGTTACTGGTGGCAATTCCATGTGTTCCATTTGGAATCGAGACACGAAATCCCTCAACATTTCATTATCCTTCTGTTTTACTTTGAAAATGTCTGATTTCTTTGTCGCAACCTTTATGGCCCTGACATGTGCCTTTACGAAAGAATCCGCGAGCATGGCGAGTGCGTTAATGGAATTTGGAAGTAGATTATGGTACCAAATCAATGCTCCCTTCGACATAGTTTCTCCGATCTTTTTCAATAGAACAGATTCAATCTCATCATCTTCCAAATCGTTACCTTTGATGGCGTACATATAGGAGGTGACATACTCGTTGGGACCGGTGGTCCCATTGTACTTTGGGATTTCTGGCATACAAAATTTCTTGGGAGTAGGCTTTGGAGCCGCACTTGGAGGGAACGACTTCTGTATAAATATCTTTGAATCCATTCCTTTCAAAATTGGAGGTGCCCCCGGTATCTGATCAACCCGGGAGTTGTATGTTTTCACTTTCTTATCATTTGCCTCAATTTTCTTCTCTCCCGATTCAATTCGTTTGGTGAGCTCCTCGAGCATCTTCATTATTGTGGGGTCAGTCCTCGATTCATTATTATTGGACCTTTCCGGTACTAGCTCGGTCCGATAGGCGGCTTCCAGTTCGACCCCAATCGGAGTTCAATGTTGATTTTGTAGTTGTGTAATGGCGGCTTGTTGGGCCTGTATCATTTAGAATATCACTTGGACACTAACTCCTCCATCTCCTCCGCCCTGTGTACCTTGACCACCAGATCAGCCTTCTCTGCGTACACTCCCTTCGGGGTCCGCACCCTATATTCGCATTCAATGCAATGTGTGAACTGACGTCGACTGGGTGGGAAACCGGTGCTCCCTCGAGATCATCTTGTGGAACTTCGACCCCTGGAGCAATTACATTGTCATTTTTCCCGTGAAATTCGAGGCCATTGTCACCGTGTGTAGGTGCGTTTGCGAGTTTGACATATTTTTAATCCTGAAAGAAAAAATACTTGACAAGAACAAGCATAAAGTAATATGTGTAATCAGAATCAGTATTGAATAATCACTATTATCCTTAGCCTCACGGTGGGCGCCAAACTGTTTACCCTAAAATTTGGATTACAATTAAACTTATTGTGGTTTTAAGAATATATGAATTTCACCTAATACCAATTAATAAACGAGAAAGTAAATGACCGAAATAAATTGTACAATAAATCAAACTAGTGTGCTCGAATTAGAGTACTCTCGAGGTGATAATAGTATAAGAACACTAAAGAATGAATAATTCTGATGATCAATAAGCAGAACAATAAGCAAAAACGAAATTATTGTATAGCTTTTTCTCAGTGAATAACGATGATTACAAATAACTGGAATTCCTCTTTATATAGTAGAGGAATCGTAATTATGGTATACTTCTAATTACAGAAGGAAATCGTATAAACAGCTGATTAACCACTACTGATTTGATATGTTCCGATATTCATGTCACGATCCTCGACCAATCACGGATATCTCGCTCTTTCCGTTACTAAGCTATCCCGGTATTACTCGAAGTCTATCTCTTCTGGATTTGATTGATACCGACCTCGATCTAGAGAGAGACTTCGATTTCATACTCAATGTCTCAGCTCTTTGATGCAACGTCCCAGTCTCGATTAAATAGTGAAATAGGGTAGCCCCGATTCGTACCGCATACATATATATATATATATTCACTCATTATTCTATTAATTACTAAAGAAGAAAGTTAAGGAAGGGGAGAATCAGTAAATATGAATAAGTTCGGGGTGCAAGGGAGAGTTTTTTTCTTTCTTTTTGTCCAATTAGAGCGAAAACGACATAATCCTACGTGGCAGCCACCCTTCGTTTTAGGTCAACGTAAGCATACCGCGTAAGAAACGCGTAACCGCGTCTTCTCTAATGGAGGAGAGAGAAAAATGGGCCTTTTTGCCTTTTGTTCTTCTGCTATTTTAATGTTTTTCAGAAAAGATAGAAACTGAAATTAAGAAAAAATCAGAAAATATAAGTACACGTGGCATACAATAAGTGGTTGCAATGATGGAACCACATTTCACCACTTATTTTGTTTCTTTATGTTTGACTTGCTTTTTAGGTTTACTATTTTACCCCTTTGATAGTAGGAGTAATATTTTGAAGAGTTTAGAACAACTTTTACATTCCCAATTATTTTTTTAGCATAAAAGGGATGGTGATAAGTAGAATATTACGTAACTGGCGCACTTATTCAATAAAATCAAGTTGATTAAAGAGATGCTCTCAGCACTTACTTGTAGTCTAATTCTTTGAATTTTATATTTGTTGCCATAATTGATATACTAAAATTTAGAGAAAAGATTATTTTATATTCTTCAAATCAAGTGATTATATACTGTTCAAACTATAAATAATATTTGATTTATTTCAAAATATTTGTCTTAATTTACTTATCTAAAGTTTAAGTTTTCATATTTTAAAGTCGTCTTCTTGTAATATAAGTGAGAAAGGTTGCAACTTTATTTATTTTTTATTCAAATTTAAAAGGGAAACTTACATAAATGTTCCAAATAAATCTCAACTTACCAACATCTAACCATTAGTTATAGATTTATCAAATCTAGCCAACAAAAATTTAAAAACCAAATAATAGGGTTCTTTTTCTCAAAGAATCACATGCAAAAATCACCTTCTATATTTTTAAGCGTGATTAGCAACACTAGATACAAGACGGAAATGAAATTTCATGGATGAGGTAACAAATAAGGTGATGCAATATCAAAATATATACAATATTCCAAAAATCTAAACAAAAAAGAAACTTTTTCAATGAGTATAGTTGAAATTCATTGAAAATATATAGATAAGTCAATATACAAAATTTGAGGAAGATTAGAGGTGATTTGGACTGATTTTGTATCAAAATTCGTAATTAAATCGAGTTCAAAAAAGTCTCTGCGACACATGTATCAAACATGTATCTCACTTACACGTATACATAGATATACATGTGATACACAATTGATACAAATATGATACATATGTGATACATATGTGATACACATATCATTTTTTTCATGTTCAGTTTTTACTTCGAATTTTCGATTCAAACCACATCATAACTTCACCAAATCATCCCAAAACTGAGAGTCAAGCTCCTTAAGTTGTACCTAATCTATTCTAATAACACCCATTCAAAATAAAGCAAAAATTTGATATTTTTTTGCTAAAAATAATTAATTGGCTAATAGTAGTAATATTTTATTACTCAACTAATTTTATAATGAATTACTTATAAATGGACATAGCTGGTAATTTTGTCACTTTAAAACAGTGTATTTTTGCATTACGACAAAAACTTGTGGGGGTTGCAGAAGTGCAAATATAAAGCAAAGGATAAGGGCAAAGCGGGAAAAACGGATACATTGAAACAAATAAACCGATCACGTCCGCATATAATGTAGGGAGAGAGACAAGCCTTTACTAATTTTGTTATTTATTCTTCTTTTAATCCAATTCTTTTCTTTCTACTACAGTAAAGTTTTTTTTAAACTTATTATATTTAGCATAAAAAGTGTAGTTTGATGGTATAAAAGTAGCAATAATCCCATAGTTCCGAAATCGAAGAGAATTGAAAAGACGATTCTTGTGTCTGAAATTCCAGAACAATCTTCTCTCTTAAATTTTTTCTGTAGTTGAATTGAATAAAAAATGGCGGATCAGCTAACTGACGACCAGATCTCTGAGTTCAAGGAGGCCTTCAGCTTATTCGACAAGGACGGAGATGGTTCGATTCTCTCTCTCTCTGCCTATGTCCAATTTATGTGATGATATGAAGAATTTTTTTTTTTCATTTTAAACTTGTGCTTTAAAATAAGAAATTTACATTTTTGTGGCTATAAATATCTCATTTTGTCGCTATAAATGTCTTATCAAAGGTGAAATGAAAAGTTTAAAGATAAAATTATTTTTATATATGTAAAAATGTATCATTCTATTCGCGGAAAATTTTAAAAGTAAAGCGTGACACATAAATTAGTACACAAGGAGTATATATTTTGTGGTTGATTGTTATATAGGCATGTGTAGATCATTTAATTTTCAGATCTGACGTGTCGTTTGAGTTAATTGATTGATTTTGAGGTGTTAGTCCCTTTTGGTGTTTGGTTTTTAAGGTGACAGATTGATATATGAGAATATTAACTTAGTTAACAGTGAATAATTGCTCTTCTAGATTGAGGAAATGCTGGAAAACCAGCGAACATGGAAATCTTGTAGTTTGATGTTACTATGGTGGATTATTGTATTTTTGTTATTAATTAAGAGTTAATTTGGAGAAGTTGAGTAAATCGGATTGGATTATAGATAGGAGAAATGATGATCTAATTTTGATGATAAAGTTGGCCTTTATCTTGTGGTTTTAGGCTTTAGCTTATTTTAAATGCTGCCAAGAATCCTTTTATAAATCTATGGCGTTTTTTTTTGAACTGATTTGGTTTGGATGAATAATTGTCTTTGGAAGGCTTTCCTCAAAATATTATTTGTGCTAAACATATTAAGAAATCTACCTTTTAGAATTAATTAGTAATGAAATTGACCATATTAACCTTTACTGTCCCACTTAAATATTTCTAACACATATTCTAACACTATTTACTCCAAGGACAATGTAGGAAAAAAATAATAAATTCATTCTTGAATTCCGAAAAATCACTTATTTTGGACCACATTAAAAAAAGCCAATAAATCACTTATTTTGGACCGGAGGGAGTATCGATCAGGAAAAAATGGTTTGTGGTAAATGTTTTCCTCTAAAAATATTTTCAAATGGAAAATATTTATTTAAGGTTGATAATAATGTAATAAATCATGGATAGTGTTTTGCATTGAAAAGTTGATGAAGATTTTGTGCTAACGATTGATAATAATGTCTTAGTATTGGTTGGGCAAGTAATGTAAAGGGGCGGATTTAGGTGGTAGAAGGGAGTTCCGCCTTCGCCGAAAAATTACAATGTATATATAAGGCTAAGGCCTGTTTTTACCTCTATATATTAAGTTTTGAATCATCTTGACATAACCCAAAAGTGTAGCTTAGTGGTCAAGGGGTTCAAATTCTTTGTAAGGTCATAGCTTCAACTCCCACTAGCTATAATTGTTTTTAACTTTTTTCTTTTTTGAACCCCATTCGTGGAGATCCTGCCTCCGCCACTGGTAGTACAAAGTGAAGGAAATCATTTTCTTATTTCTAGGCTATGATGTTAAGCTACAGAAGATATTATGTTCTGTTTGTGCCAAATTAGACTGATTGTAAATTCTGGCAACAAATTTGTTGGAGGAAGAGTGGCATGTCGGAGATGATGTTAGTTCTCTCATGGGGGATTTATTTTAGCTGTTATGTGAATTCTGAGCAGCTTTGTTTGTACTTTACCCCTTTGGAACTAGTTATGCTAGTTCATTTTATTGTGATCCTTAAAGATGAAATACAAGTAACATTAATTGATGAGGGAGTTTCTTAGTATAGTTATCCGTTTGTGTTCTGCACTGCTGATTCTGGTGTCTACTTGGAGATTCTGATTAGTGAGATGGTTGAAAACTTTATCTTCTGAATTTATGTACTGGGTTATGATTAAAAAAAGGGCGTGTGATTTGTATAGTTGGGTTTTCTTGATCAACAGAGATTTTTGTTATTTTTATTATTAGTACGGGCTTATAAGTTACCCAGAATTGATCGTTTGGCATTGTTATGTTCTGGACATAAGTTTGAAGCTGGTGCATTCACTGTTTTCTTATTTTTGTTTGAATTGTGAAGTAGCTCACTGACCCAATGTTATGGTTAGAAAGTGTGGTTAGTTAGGTAATTTTTCGGAGAGAAAGCTAATTGTGAAGTTTTGTATAGGTTGCATCACGACTAAGGAGCTTGGGACTGTGATGAGGTCGCTTGGACAGAACCCTACTGAAGCAGAGCTCCAAGACATGATAAACGAGGTTGATGCAGATGGTAACGGAACCATTGACTTCCCTGAGTTTCTAAACCTCATGGCCAGGAAAATGAAGGATACTGACTCCGAGGAGGAGCTGAAAGAGGCGTTCAGAGTGTTCGACAAGGATCAAAATGGCTTCATCTCCGCTGCTGAGCTTCGCCATGTGATGACTAACCTTGGGGAGAAGCTCACTGATGAAGAAGTTGATGAGATGATTAGGGAAGCAGATGTCGATGGTGATGGTCAAATTAACTATGAGGAGTTTGTTAAGGTCATGATGGCCAAGTAATTTCACCATCTCTTATTTAAGTTGAAGTTTAGACTTGTTAAAAATGTGAAAATTCCAAAAATATTTCATTGGATAGGATTTGCCTAGTGTAATGTGTTTCGTTGTACCATCTGGATGTATTGGACCTGGAATGAATGTAATGCTTTATTGTAAGAGTGGTGGAGCATCTTTTCCTCTTAATTGATGAATGCAGTTCCATTACCAGCATTCCTGTGCTGTTGTTTTCACGAATTAAATGTTAAATCTTCTTTTGAGGTTTCTGGTTTTAGTTGGTAACACTAGTGATTAAAGAAGTTATTAGTTAAAATTGAAGCTTATTTTAATTTGATAAGCACCCGTTTGGTCATATTTTGTGTCCATTTTTTCGAAAAAACTTTTGAGTTTGTTCATAATAACATTTTGTTTTTTTTGTTTCAAGTTGCAGTTTTTGGGTGAAATTTTTTCTTTCACTCGCAAAATTTATTTTTTTGTCAAATAAAATTCATGTCCAAATGCAATTTCAACTTCTAAAAATTATTTTTCTAACACAACTTCAAAAGCTCTTTTTTAAAAGTTAAGTAGATATTTAACCAGCATTAAATTTTCTGTTTTTCTACTAGTTCTCACGACTGTCAATTTCATCAATGGGTTCCATGTTAATTTCCAAGTATTAAAACTTGATTTAATGATGGAAAGAAGGTGATAAGCTAAGCACTTAATCATCACAACGAGAACCTTGTGAGGATACTGGTGCAAGTTTTCTTTTTTCTTTTTCCCCCCTTGACAAGTTATTCAGCTGAAAAAAAGAAGAAAAGTGAGTTTATGCACTATTTACGGATTAGGAAAGAGTTAATACCCTCAAACCCGTCTAAATTATATAATATTTGTCAGTGTCCTATCTAAATTATCGCAAAACCCCCCAGAACTATATCCTCCTTCATAATAAAACCCCTTGTCACATTCTTACTAGAGTTTGTGATACTCTCTAAATAATTTTTAAACCCTGTCATGTGGCAATGCAGGTGGACATTTAATTACGTTAATCTTAAAAATATGTTTAATTAATAAATGTTAATCTAATTACGTGAAAAAAAAAAAAAAAGGGGATTTTGTTGCACAGTCCGTCATTTACTCCTCTCAAAGTATGGTCTCTTTGCTCTCATCGAAAAATTTCTCTCATCAGACATGAGAGACACCTTCTCTTAGTAGCGATTCTCTTCATTAATTACGGTTTCTACCATCGACTTCTCTATCTATGGTCGCTGCTATTCGAAATCGGAAAATCTAAGACTTTGTGATTGTTTGTTGAGATTTGTGATATTTGTCAGTAAATAAAGATGGAGAAGACTAGTAATTTGTCCTAGTAATTACTAGGACAAATTTGTTATTAGTAATTTTTTTTGTTAAAAAAGGTTTATGCATTTCCTTTTTGTTGGGGATTTTGTGCTCCTTTCAAATAAAATTGGATAAGAATGAAGGATGGATAAAACGAGAAAGATAAGAAATAAACTTCACAATAACAAGAGAGAGAATTTCAAATGGATTAAGATGAAGAAATAGAGAAGAAAGGTGAAAGAATGGAGAAGAAATGTGTAATATAAAGAAGAGGAGAAAATATAAGTTTTAAAAAACTGGGGCTAATTAGCTGTTATTTGCCGTCAGACGGGCCCATTTTAATGGTTATTGTCGCCTTCATGCGCTTTTAGACAATTCATTTCACACAATATGCCACATAAGAGACGGAGTTTTATTATGTAGGGGGATATAGTTCAGGGGGTTTTCGGGGTCAGACGATAATCTAGGTAAAAAGCTGACAAATATTTTATAATTTAGGCGGGTTTGGGAATATTAACGGACAATATGATAGGTGATGGTGGTCACGACCATAATCTTTTCCTTGAAACAAAAAGGAAATACGTATATATTGCTCACTTCTGGTTACAAAAAAGACAATCGATAAACAACATAATTTCATATTCCAAATCCCACTTTTTAACCGGATGCAACTTCGACTTAAAATTATTATTACTTACAATTGCTTGATTGAGTTGCAACCATTGCAAAGTACAGACTTAAAATTATGAAGATTTTTTTTCCAAGGGGTCTGTAGTAGTAAAGACTGATACAACAACAACAAACCCAATTTGATCCCAACATGTGGGGTCTGGGAAGGGTAGTTTGTATGCAGACCTTATCCCTACCTAATGCGCTCACGTAATAATAAAGACTGATAATGAACCATAAAACATGAAAGGAACAACTCAAATAGTCCATTTCATTTATCAGGACATAATACAAGCTCAGTTCTGCAGAACTGTTTCTTTCATCTATCAAATAAAAGCAACCAAGAAAGAAGAAGATTTAGTCCCCCCTTTAAAAGAAGTTTATAATCTCTTCAAGCTTTTCTTTCTTGCATCAATCTTCTTTTTATCTGCAGGGAGTTTATGCAATCCAGTTTCCTTCTTCAGGGTTACCGACGGTGGTGCTGCTGATCCACTAACCGCTGTGTCCGCAGTTGAACCGGGGGCTAGCGGCTGGTCTAGACTGTTTCCACCTTTTACAATGTTAGCTGCAGGGGCTAATGGAGAAGGCTGTTGGAGAGGCGTAACTCCAGATATCGCAGTCTTCTGATCAACGTTACAATGTGAAGTATTTGTATGGCCAACATTTAGAGCTGTAGTCGACTCGGAAATAACTCCTGTTTTTAACTTAGTCTTTGGTTTAGCATGAATACTGGTATAAAGCCTGCATGTTTAAACGCAGAGGAACATTGGACGGTGAGGGAGTACATTCAGTGATTGAAACAGTGGTTTAAATTACAAAAGGGAGCTAGTCATAAGTTATATCGAAACAATATTCCCCGTGAACACATAAGCCATTCTAGTGAGCAACAGTGGTTTAATATTCAAGGTTTATGCCTACAAACACTTGAACTTGATAGAAGCTAACTTTACGGTACTTCATCCTCCTTGCCACATTTCACATCTACAAAGAGAAATGAGCATGAGTTGATTCGCTTGGATTTTCTTTTGGGTCATCATAAATTGATTAATACCGAATAGATGTATGATCACTTCCTATTTGTATCTTCAGTTTCAACCATTTCATCAAAATGAACTGTGATACAACTTAAGCACAACAAAACCATGTTCTCTCCGTAAAGAAAATGGCATTTAGATACAGGATAGTTAAGCAAGACAGAGTAATACCAAATAAGAATGCTATAACATCATACAAGTGAAGGTGACATAATGAACTAGGACACACTAACTTACCTTGCATGTCTAGCATACTCGTCATAATTATCAAGCAGCATTTTACCAGCTTGCTCATTTAATGCAGATTCTGGAAATGGCTCGATCAGTAAACACCTTACCACCTGTTATAAAGCAGATACCACAACAAATAACAAATCAAAGAAAGGAAAAGGTCACTTCACACTTATATTTCCAGAGTCCTGTAGAGGTTCGTATTTGACTCAGAAAAAGCAGAAACTTACCATGAGAACATGTCGTAGGCCCAAACTAGGATTCCAATCTTTTTTCAGAGCATTGACACAAATTTCGCCATTGGAAGCAATATTGGGATGAAAAATCCTGGTCAGAAAATAACCTACAGAGGAAAACAAAAAATGTAAGTTATATGTACTCATCCATATGGGGCCTAAGCATTGGCAAAAGCTAACTGCTCCGGCAATATGTCATGAGAAGTGACAAAGATCTTCCGTAATTAACTAGCAATTGTGACATCACGAAAAAGAAAAAAGGAAAAGAAAAGAGCTTGCAAAAGGAACCTCAGTTGGCCTATTTAAATGAATAGGAAGTGAAAGAATTCCTAAAACAAAGGAATGAAGGGTAAAATACGACTTAGGCGCTTGAATTGTGATTAATAAAGGGCCCAACTGATGAAACAAAAGCTAATGCAAAGCTAAACTAAATACAAGTAAAAGACTACAAAAGCATGTCACAGGTAAAACTTAAAAATATTGCATGTGGAGGCAAACCTTTGGGTGGGGAATGAGGGAAATCGTGCGTCAAAATCAACTTCATGCGGAAAACCCCGTTCTCATAAGGAGTCCCAGCTGCATGGTCGAGACAGAGCAATTAGAACAAGTGTTATATGTCTCAAAAACTGAAATATAGACAACAAAGACTCCATACCTGGCCCCTCAATATCAGCATATATGGTTGAAAAATCATCATCGTTTACACCTACTTTGATGCCTTCAGGAGGAGTTTCGTCAAGATTTTTCAATTCCTTCGCCAATTGCTTTATCACGTTTGGTGGGAGATTTTCATTAGTTGCCTGTGCCAAAAACACCAAATTAAGGACAATATCAATTGACAGATGGCATAAGATGCTACAGGTTGGATGGCACAATATATTAAAAGCACAAGAAAAACAAGAAAGGAAAAGGTAAGAACAAATTCACTTGGACATAGGGAGAAAATGACATCAAGAAAACCTAGTAATAGCAACCTATTGAATTTGATGAATTACCATAGCCAAATATAAGTATATAATCCTAGGATCAGTTGGCAACTGCACGCAAGCAGTTTTGCTGGTAGTTCAGATGTTGAAGACAATCAACTTATTATTGGATCCTGCAAAAGGCCCACAAAAAGATCATTAGAATACAATCCTTCAAGATTCGTTCACACAATCAACTAAAGAGCTGGTCAAAATGATCAGGCCATCTTCAAGAAAATTGTGCTAATCCACCAGATGCGGATAACATGTGTCTGGGAACCACAAAAGTTCATAGACTTCTCTTCTCCGTATCAGTCAATACAATTAGACAAAAAATGTGAAATAAAATCTCATCTGATACTCGAGATGAAATACTACACTTGACTATTCCAATCAGAAATTCAGTTCTCTAGCTTTCCGAACTCACACTATCCATCCAGTAGCACAGAAATTTCCTATGAGCCTATGGCATACCTTTTTCGTTATTAAGCTCAATAGAAAGCAGGTCTTGATTATTTATAATGTTCTACTACAAAAAGGAAATTCCCGTCACAATCAGGACAGCAACATCATAAGATATGGTAGATTGACTAGTCTCAGTTGTAAAGTCAAACGTAACGACATTGCTCAGAGAATGATATGGTTCCTAGCCAAAAGTTGAAAACCATAGAAGCAATAACCAAAGCAACAATTTTCAGATGAAAACCTTAGGTCGAGATAAAAACTCCATAAGCACAACATCAAATCGCAGTAGAATAGCAGATACTGTAAACACTAATCCACAGACTTTCTCAAATTCAACTTCAAATTATATAAAACAAACTAAAACCCTAGTAAGGGAGAACAAAAATTACATACTCCAAACCTTCTTACAAACTAAGGAGATTGAATAATCAAAGGATCTTGCACTTTGGGAGATTTCATCAAGGGGAAAAAAATGAAAAATTGCTTATCACAACCAAAGTCAAGACTTGATAGATACTTTTCTGTAGCCATTTTAAGTCAAATTAAAACCGAAATTTGCTATTAACACATAACCTCTTCACCAAGACAAGCACATAAAGAGTCAGTAAAACTGTAAAAGAAGCAAATACAAATATAGTGAAAACCTAATTAGTCAAGTAAAAAGATCCTATCTTGACAATTAAACAAGAAACACAAGTCCAACCATGAAAGAAAAGAACTTTACATACAAAAAAAAAGCCCCGTTTTACAATTAAAATCAGATAAAGCACCGATCTGAAGAAAACTCCAAGAAATGGCAAACCCAATTCTAAAAATCAAATCTTTAACCAGTCCCAAGTCAATCAGGTACCAATAATCAAGATTGAATTTTTACACAACAGCAGTCATCAAGATAGTGCTAGAAACAGAATTCTAGAGAGAGAAAGAGAAACCCAAGATGGGAAATATTACCTTTCGCTTGAGGAGAGAGAAAGAGAGAGAGAGAGAGAGATGGGTGCGGGATTTAGAGGAGTAAGGGGTCAATTTGATTTCTCTTTCCCTAGTTGGAATAACACCCACAAAATCCAGAAAGGGATGGCTTTTAATAAATCATTGATGAATGGATTAAAGAGCCAATCGTGATTGATATATGTACGTTACATGCCAACAAGGTCCAGAGAGGAGAATAGGTATATATAAAAATCGTTTTACGAAATTTTGTTAAAAAAATAAATTAAACTTATAATCTTAAATAAGTCATAGATTTCATTACTTATAAATCATATAAAAAAATAAATTTAAAATTATTATTTTTTAAATATAAAAATATATTATATTGTTGGGTAACACTAAATTCGAATATATAGACCATAAAATGAAGAAAATAAAAAAGATATTTTTTCTTTTAACATCATGGGTAGACTTGTGAATAAAGAATCAAACAAAGGATGAAAATATTTTTGATGAAATTTAAATTTTCTACCACAATTTTTTTTATCAGCTTGTTTTTTTTTACCATATTGGTGAAGAGAAATCGTAGCCATCAGATTATATCGCTAATCTAAATTTGTAACTGACATAGGACGTTGTTCGGACTTATGACAAATTTAATAATAAGAAATTAGAAATGGTAAAATTTAACATCGTATTATGCTTATAAAGATGTGTTAAATTGAAGAATTATATAGATTCTTAATTAATGCAGTAAAACATTAGTTTGTGTTTGACAGACATTTCGAATTTAATTAGTATATGAGGACCTCAACTGTTTTGTATAAACATTTCTAGTTAAGTTATATTTTTATAAAATTGTATTTGATTCGAGATATCGGTCTACAATTACTTATATTTTTCACGCTATAAATCTAATTGGAAAGTGATTATATAAGATTTTATACCTTTTTCCTTGAGATTTTGAATACACTATATTTAACTCTTTAATCATTGGGGGAAATTATAAAAAAATAATCCCTCCTTTTTGTAAAGACTATAGAGAAAGCATTTTGTAATTTCTCGAGAATCTCAAGAAAGCATCTTAAGCTGTTATTAGTAACCCTCTTATGATTATTAACTATCCTAAAATCCAACCTAAATTATGCTCTTTTCGGTCCAAAATAAGTAATTTTTTTAAAGTTATTTTCACACAGATTAATAAATTCACCCTTTAATATTCATTAACAATGAAATTGACCATATTAACCTTTATTATCTCTTCACATAAAATTCCTAACACATACTCCAACATTATTAACTCCAAGGGCAATGTAGGAAAAAAATAATTAATGCATTCTTAAAATTTAAAAAAATCACTTATTTTGGACAAGTATTTTAGACCGAAAGGAGTAATGAGTTTTTAAATTTGAAATTTCCCAATAAATTGCTATGCCTAAAAGCAATTATTTGCCAATTCAATAGGGATATCTACAATAGTTGGCATGGTCATTATATCACTCCATTGACAAAAATGCCTATATGTTCCCATTGTAGGTCCATTCATGAACAAATGATTGGGTAGCTTGTACTTTCTAAAATTTAACGAAATTTCTCAATGGCAAAATATTTTAAATATATCCATTCATTTGTCAATAATATTTATATAAGTTTGCATACATCTCGACTTAAAATTTACAGCATAAATATAAATAAACAAATATATATATATGCGAAAATAAATATTCGAGTAGTAAGTACAAGACCTATGATACTTCAATGTAATACTTAAATGGCTCTGGTAAATGGAGCACTCCCCAACATCACTACCAAAGCTCAAAAGATAATTCTACGTTAAAAACAAAAATTAGATGTGTAAGTTAGTGTAAACTATAACAAGAATAAATTCGGTGATATTTCATAAGTGGGGCCTCGATAAAATAGTGCAAAAGTAGACTTACCCCTACTTTGAGAACGTGTAAGTTAGTGCAATAAAAATTTAAATTTGTATTTTTTATGAAAATTTCCAAAAGTAATATTTGAAGTAATTATAGTGACCCATTGGTGGATAACAAAGATAAGGATGAGATATTAATTTAATCCATTGGTGGTTGAATCATATAAAAGCTAGCTGGATTAATTCCACAAAACAAATTATACATTTAATTGAAATAAGTATTAAAAATTATAATATTTAGATCATCCTTATTTGTTTATTATTGATTGATTATCAAGGGCACTTGGTCTTCTTTCTTATTATTTTAATATTATTTCATTTTAAAGAGAAAAGCAGCCAAGTAGGTACTTATTTAATAGTGATAATTCAAAGATCCGAATTTTGTCGGGTTTTGGGCCATACCAAACAGGCAAACACTGTCTCGACTCTCGAATTCAAATTTGCCGACACTTTAGGCTTGTGTTATTGACCGTTAGACGGTCCTCTTCAATAACTAGCCGTTGGCCTTGCCAGCGTTTTATTATCTTGCATTTTTCCTTTTTAACAACCTTTTATTTGTATTTATTTCATCAACCTCAAAATGAATAGGTGGTTCGGAGTACTAAAAAAGAATTTAATCATTTTTTGATTATTCAATCTGAATTTTTGCATAACATATTTATTTTAAACTTAAATACTAAAAAAGTTTAGATTTTGTGTCTTAGCAAAACTTTGAAGTAAGTGATTATTTAAAAGGTTTGACATTGATTGAAGAAAGATAAAGATTGGCATTGATCGAATTTGTACCATATCGAATGCTCGTGTTTTTAGTCATAATCGGTGCACGTTTAGACGTGTGTTGTATTTTCTTTTTCTTATAGATAGTGAAATGTTAGTAGCCATTTTGTATTGTGTCCGGTTATCTTTACTGTTTGAAAGTCTTTAATAACAACAACAAATTTAATGAAATCTCACAAAATAGGGTATAGAAAGGTTAATATGTATGCAAAATTTACCTCTATCTTATGAAGATTGAAAGGTTGTTTCCGACGGACGAACAACAAAAAGGAAACAATAACCAATTAATAGCAACGACTAGGTAGTAGGTGTTAATAAACTGTATTTGTAAAATAATTCTGGAGAAGATAAATAACGTATAAACAGAAAATGTAAAAGAAACAAAATTTATTCCGAGTACACTGAATTCACAGTGTTTCCTTAAGGAACGTAATCCCCTCCTACTACCCAAGGTTTTGGATTATTTCCTCCCAGGATAGAACGAATTACACACTGATGTAGCGGTACTACAAACCCCAGTGTTTCTGCGAACACAAAGATCGGTAGCAAATCACACTTACTATTGCTTTCTTTGTAGTTAAAACAATGCAAAAGAAAGGAGGAGAACTCAAAAATTCGTATGAAAAATCTGAGAGAATGAACTGGTATTTATAGTCAATGTTGAGCTCAAATTGAAGAGGTGCAACTCTTCATAAGGGTTGTTTACGTAAAACGGTCATAACATAAATGGCTATTCACGCAACAATAAATCGGGAATTCATAACGCGGAGGAAACTTAATTTTCCGTTACAAAAACGGAAAACGGAAAACAGACACTTAACTTTCCAATGGATTGAATATTAATTTTCCATTTGGAAAAATCGGATATTTAATAATATTACGTTAATATTTACTATTAACAAAATAAATTTGGTCCAAAAAGTCAATCAATCAATCATTTGACCGATCCAAAGCCGGAGCCGGAGCCAAGTGAGCGACGACGACGACGACGGCTCCGTCGATGCTTGCCTTATTCTTAACTCTTTAAGAGCTAGAAGAAGAGCAATTGTATATATACCCGTAAAAAACCTTTTCCTCTTCCAATATGGGACAATGTCCCTTTGTCAAGGAGGGAAACTCAAATATTTCATTTCCCTCCTCCATTTCCCTTTCACCCTCTTTAAGCTACATTCAGCTTAAAACAACTAACAATCCCCAACATGAATGGGGAATGACTATATCACAGAAATATGCATGAAAAACTGTGTGATTCGCAAGTAAGGATTAATCCCATCTGGATAAGTAGGTGTCCCTTTGAACTTTTCGTAGTGAACTTATGACAGATATACTCGGTCAATCGGTAGATTTGATATCTTTGAACAGTCGAACTTTCGTGTATACCTAGACAATCATAAGTCACACAATCAATCCTTAACCGTCTTTAGTTCTCATTGTTGTGTTCGTTTCAGCCATGAACACCGCCTGGTTTCATAAGTGCATAGAGAACTGGCCTTGCAAAATTCTCCTTGAAGCGGCTAACACTTCACACTTACATAGGTGATTCCTAAATGTGTCATCCCGTAGATACACTATTTGATATATCCCGTATCAAATTTAGAAATCATTAAAAAGCCTTAATGCTTTATCCTTGGTACTGAACATTGTCTCATCACGAGAATGGACTAAAATTTTAGTTGAAAATATTGAACCGTCATTAATGACTTTGTTTGATCTCCTTGAACCTAGATCTTGGAATCTCCAGTCTTTTATGTAGATTTACCGCCACAATGACTTGTTCTCGTCCATAGTCCCATTCCCCCCGATGGTTTCTCAACTACCTCTCTAGTTAGGTCTTTTGTAAGTGGATCCGACACATTATCACTTGACTTTACATAGTCAATCGTGATAATTCCTCTAGAGAGTAATCGCCTAAGGGTTTTATGTCTTCGTCGTATATGACGAGATTTACCGTTATACATAACGCTCCCAGCCCTTCCAATTGTCGCTTAACTATCGCAATGTATGCATATTGGTGCCAACGGTTTGGGCCAAAATGGAATGTCTTCCAAGAAATTCCGGAGTCATTCAACTTCTTTACCGACTTTATCTAAGGCTATGAACTCAACCTCCATTGTAGAGCGGGTAATACAAGTTTGTTTGGAAAACTTCCAAGATATCGTTCCTCCACCAATAGTGAATACATATCCACTTGTGGACTTAGAATCAGTTGAACCGGTGATCTAATTTGCATCACACTATCCCTCAATCACCGCAAGATATTTACTGTAATGTAAAGCAAAGTTATGGGTATGGTTTAAATATCCAAAAACTCGTTTCATTGCCATCCAATGAGATTGACCTGGATTACTCGTGTATCAACTCAATTTACTTATAGCACAAGCTATATCTGATTGTGTACAATTCATGATATACATTAAGTATCCCAATACACGAGCATAATCCAATTGTGGTATGCTTTTGCCTTTGTTCTTTGTTAATGCAAGATTCAAGTCAATTGAAGTCTTTGCAGCTTTAAAATCTAAGTGCATGCACTTTTCAACTACTGTTTTAATATAACGAGATTGTGACAATTCCAGACCTTGAGGAGTCTTTTGGATATTAATCCCCACAACTAAATCAACAACTCTCAAGTCCTTCATATCAAACTTACTAGTTAGCATACGTTTAATCGCATTTATGTTGGCAATGTCATTACTCATTATCATCATATCATCCACATATAAGCAAGCAATGACTATATGATTTGGAACATTTTAATGTACACACATTTATCACATTCATTTATCTTAAAACCATTTGACAACATTATTTGGTCAAATTTCACATGCCACTGTTTAGGTGCTTGTTTTAGTCCGTAAAGGGACTTAACAAGTCTACATACCTTCTTTTCTTTACCTAGAACCACAAACCCTTCAGGTTGTTCCATGTAGATTCTTCCTCCAAATCTCCATTTAAGAAGGCCATCTTAACGTCCATTTGATGAATTTTAAGACCATAAACTGCAGCTAATGCTAATAACGTTCGTATGGACGTAATTCTTGTAACTGGGGAGTATGTATAAAAAATAGTCAAGACATGCTCGTTGTCTATACCCTTTGACCACAAGTCTTGCCTTATATTTATCAGTAGTACCATCATCTTTCATTTTCCTCTTAAAAATCCATATAGAACCCAACAGTTTATTTCAAGGAGGAAGATCAACCAATTCCCATGTATGATTGTTCAATATGGATTCTATTTCACTATTGACTGCCTCTTTCCAAAATAATGATTCCGAAGAAGACATTGCTTCTTTAAATGTTCGAGGCTCATTTTTCCAATTAGAAAGTCACAAAATCTGGTCCAAATGAAGTAGACGTTATTTGACGTTTATTACGCCTTGGATCATTCTGATTAAATGTACTTTATTTTGTTTCTTCCCGAGGTCATTTAGATTCTTCACCAATCGACTCACATTCCTTTTTATACGGATATATATTTTCAAAGAACTCAGCATTATCTAATTCTATAATTGTATTATTATGAATGTTGGAATTTTTTGATTTATGAACCAGAAATCGATATGCTTTACTATTGGTCGCATATCCTATGAAAATACAATCAATGATTTTCAGTCCTATTTTTACCCTTTTGGGTTTAGGAACTTGCACGTTTGCCAAACAGCCCCACACTTTAAAATAATTCAAGTTGGGCTTCCTCCCTTTTCCGTTTTTTATATGGAATGGATTGCGTTTTGCTATGGGGTACTCGATTTAGTATCCGATTACCCGTAAGAATGGCTTTCCCCCACAAGTTCTGTGGCAAACCAATACCTATCAACAATTCGTTCATCATCTCCTTTAATGAACGATTCTTTCTTTCCGCAATCCTATTAGATTGGGGTATGTAAGGGGTCTTTGTTTGATGAATAGTTCCATATTCTAAACATGTTTCTTCATAAGAAGATTCATATTCACCACCCCTATCACTTCTTATCATTTTGATTTTCTTGTTAAGTTGCATTTCAACTTCATTTTTGTATTGCCTGAATGCGTCTATTGCTTCATCTTTACTATTAAGTAAGTAAACATAGAAATATCGAGTACTGTCGTCAATAAAAGTTATGAAATACTTCTTTCTACCGCGAGATGGTATTGACTTCATGTCTCAAATATCTGTGTGAATTAAGTCTAAATGATTTGAATTCCTTTCAACTAACTTATAAGGATGTTTAACACACTTAGATTCCACACATATTTGATATTTTGATTTGTCGCATTCAAACTCAGGCAATACTTCCAAGTTAATCATTTTTCGCAAGGTTTTATAATTGACATGACCCAAACGTATATGCATAAATCATTTGACTCAAGCAAGTAAGAAGAACCTGATTTTTTTATATTCTCAACGACCATTACATTCCGCTTGAAAAGGCCCTCAGTGAGGTAACCTTTTCCTACAAACATTTCATTCTTACTTATTACAACCTTATCAGATACAAAAACACATTTAAACCCATTATTAATGAGAAGTCCAGCAGAGACTAAGTTCTTTCTAATCTTGGGAACATGAAGGACGTTGTTCAAAGTCACCACCTTGCCAGAAGTCATTTTCAGAAATATCTTCCACATCCTTCAATTTTGGCCGTTGCAGAATTTTCCATAGAAAGCGTCTCTTCGGGTCCAACGGGAGCATATGTAGCAAACGTTTTTCTAACAACACAAACATGTTTAGTGGCTCCAGAATCAATCCACCACTCCTTAGGATTTCCCACCAGGTTGCATTTAGAAAGCATAACACACAAGTCATCAACATCTTCGTCCTTTTCAACCATGTTTGCTTTACCCTTCATCTTGTCTTTCTTTGGAGCACGACAATCTGTAGATTTGTGTCCAGCTTTCCACAGTTGTAGCAATTTCCGTTGAACCGCTTCTTGCTTGGGTTGCTTTTCAGTCCAGAAGCCTTCTTCCTCTTTTTATTATTTTAAGAAGTATCCTCGATAATGTTTGCTCCCATTATTATAAGTTTCCACGGCCTTTCTTTTCAGCAGCTTTATTGTCCTCATCGATTCTCAACCGAACAATGAGATCTTCAAGGGACATCTCCTTGCGTTTGTGTTTCAAGTGGTTTTTGAAGTCCTTCCACAAAGGAGGCAACTTCTCAATCATCGCTGCAACTTGGAATGCTTCATTGATGACAAGACCTTCAACAAGGAGATCGTGAATAATCACTTGCAATTCCCGGACTTGGGTAATAATAGACTTGCTATCTACCATTTTGTAGTCCAAAAATTTAGCGACAACGAATTTCTTCAACCCGTCATATTTAATTTTGTATTTCCTTTCAAGTGCAACCCACAGTTCTTTTGATGTCTCCACATTACTTTAGACGTTATACAAAGCATCCTTCAGTCTGCTAAGAATGTAATTCATGCATAGAAGATCAGAATGCTTCCACGCCTCAGTAATGAGAAAGCGTTCATTTTCTGGAGTTTCGTCGGGCAGAATAGGAACATCTTTCTTAATGAACTTATGCAGACTTAGAGTCGTCAATTAGAAGAGCATCTTCTGCTTCCACCGCTTGAAATCAATCCCGAAATATTTTTCGGATTTTTCTGCCGGTGCCAAGTACGGTGTTGTTCGGCTCGTCGATGCGTTGGAAGTCACCCTAGGAACAGTCTGGTTCCCGTTGTTATTCGTCATTTCTGTAAAATAATGACATAAACAAACGTTAAAACTATGTATATTTTATTCTCCAATGGAGTAGAAAACCATAAAGGTTTTAGTCTCCAGAATAGTGAGTATAACACAAATACAGAAAATATTAAGTTCCTTAAGCTTGTTAGTAAACCGTATTTGTAAAATAATAAATAATTCTGGAGAAGATAAATAACGTATAAACAGAAAATGTAAAAGAAACATAATTTAATCTGACCTACTGAATTCACAGTGTTTTCTTAAGGAGCTTAATCCCCTCCTAGTATCCAAAATTGTGGATTATTTCTTCCCAGGATAGAACGAATTACACATTGGTGTAGCGGTACTTCAAACCCAGTGTTTCAGCGAACACAAAGATCGGTAGCAAATCACACTTACTGTTTCTTTCTTTGTAGTCAAAATAATTCAGAAGAAAGGAGGAGAACTTAGGAATTCGTATAGAAAATCTGAGAGAATGGATTGGTATTTATAGCCAATGTTGAGCTCAAATTGAAGAGGTGCAACTCTTCAGAAAGGTTATTTATGTAAAACGGCCATGACATAAATGACTATTTACGCAACAATAAATCGGAAATTCATAATGCGGAGGAAACTTAATTTTCCGTTACAAAAACGGAAAACGGAAAACGGATAATGGAAAACGGACATTTAACTTTCTGTTGGATTTAATATTAATTTTTCGTTTGCAAAAACAAATATTTAATAATATTACGTTAATATTTACTATTAACAAATAAATTTGATCCAAAAAAATAATCAATCAATCGATCATTTGACCGGATCCGAAGCCGAGCCGAGCTGAGCGAGCGACGACGACGGCGGCGCGAGGCTTGCCTTCTTCTTAACTCTTTAAGAGCTAGAAGAAGAGAAATTGTATATATATACCATCAAAAACCATTTCCTTTTCCAATATAGGACAATGTCCCTTTGTCAAGGAGGAAAACTCAAATATTTTATTTTCCCCTCCATTTCCCTTTCACCCTCTTTTAAAGAGTTGTAACGACTAAGGATTCTTACTAGGGATATATCCCATATAAAGAGGTTAAAAGTTAAGGAAAAGGGGCATGAATATTCACTTGATAAGAACAGATTTTTGAGAAAGATTCTCTCCCGCTAGCAAAGATACAAACATTACCTTTTCATCAAGATTCTTGCTCATATTATTCCATACTTATCCATCAGACCCGAGAATACTTTGAACATTCTAGGATTTATCTGTCACTCATCATTGTCAGGAGGAGCAGTCATCAGGTTCATTCCTTATTGGGTGAATCACTCCTCCTATTTACTTAAATATCATTTATTGTTATTTATTGTTAGTTACTCATCCATTATTGGTGATACCTTTTAGAATATTTAATGCTTATTATTGTCAATCTCCCACAAGATCTGTTCAATGATTAGCTACATTTTCATAACTTACATTTAGAGATATTATTATTAACTAGGTTTAACCCATCATAACATAAATACAATAGTTTTAATCCAAAGTCATGCTTTTTGGTAAAATAATTTGGCGCTGTATGTGAGGATTTCTTAGTTTCCTCTAGATCTATGACTAACAAGGATCACTAATGTAGAAAAAAAGAAGAAGCAAGAACAAGATCTCCTTTCTTTGCATGTACAAATCCAATATGGCAGGTAATAGAGAAGAAAGAACGAGAATAATAATTGACCTCCAAACCAACCTCATGAACACCATCAACGAGAACTGTGAAGTAGCATACGGAGACGCAACGCCCAATGCCTCCCCTAGATGAGATGGATCACCTCCTCCTCATTGCAGCATCACAAAATCTCTTGGTAAGGGAGCCTCCACATCCGTGGCGGAGGAGACGACCCCAATTATAAAAAAGCTCCTTGAGTCTTGGCTAACCGATACGCTAACCAGCATCCTCCATAAATCTGCTCGGTACATGGCAATAGAAAACGCAAGGACTTTTGTTATACAACCAGCAGACGAGCAATATGACCAATTTCCTCCTCCCGCAACGACATGTATCACTCACAATGTCATTAATAGTGCAGATGACGATGCACTCGCAACCATTGTGAAAAGGATGGAGGTAATGACGAATGAGAACAAAACGCTTCTGGACCAAATGAGAGAACACCAAGAAAGGTTCGATAAGATACCGGGCGCCCCTAAGCTTTTGCCGAAGAGAGATGCCGGTCATTCGTCGAGCAGCCGTATAGTAAGGACGCCACCCTGCATGCCATACCAAAAACCTTTAAAATGCCGCCCTATCTGAAAATATATCATGTCACGACCGACCCGAAGACCATGTGACTCACTAAATCACCGTCGTGAAAGGCAATGATATCGCCAAGGAACAAGTATCCTCCATTTTGTTGAAAAAATCCAGTGAGACCCTCACAGGAGGAGCGTTGACATGATTTTCACAACTGCCTACACGTTCCATTGAAACTTTCTAATAAATGGCCGACAAGTTCGTAACAGTCCATGATGGGGCCAAGAAGGCCGAGGCAAGAGTAAACATATTTTCTATTAAACAATCCCCGGGAGTGGGGTTGAGGGACTTCCTGTCCGGATTCAACCGAGTAAGAATGACCTTACTAACGTATCAGAAGGAATGACGGTAGCAACCTTTCCGAATGGGTTAAGCAGAAACGGTTCAAGGGCAATAAAAAAGTTATTAAATCCGCTCATGAAGTACCCCCAACTACTTAGGATGAAATACATAACACATATTGTGCCGAGGTCCGAGCAGACGAGGATGATCTCAATGGACCAACACATCAATTGACCTCGGTACGGGACGAATCCAGAAAACATCGAAGGAATGATATCAGAAGGGACCTCACAACTCCGCGATCCAATAGGGAACGACATCTATCATATGTTAGAGATGCCATCGCGTCCTCCTCCCGCCACGAAAAGGGCCCACCCAGATCAAGGATAGGGACTCACCGAAATGAAAAAGGTATGTCCTCTTTGTTACCCGCTCACAATATTTGTGTGTCATCGTATTATGTGTAACCTACAGAAAGTCTACGCCTTGGAGAAGCTCGGACCAAAGGTGAAGTGGCCGCAAAAGATGAGGCCAGACCCGAGTACCAGAAAATCGGATGCCCTATGCGAGTTCCACTAAGAGCGAGGGCACAGAACGGAGGATTGCATCGCCCTAAGACAGGACGTCGTAAACATGTTACGACAGGGACACCTCAAAGAGTTGCTGAGCAGCTGGAGGAGGACCAACTTTGCTAGAGGTCGTGAACAACATCAAGGCTCGCCAAAACCATCCTCGCTGACCCGCACCTTCCACATGATCATCGGCAGCGGTGATGATGCTTCCATCAATGGTGTGAAGTTCACTACAACCCACAAGATCAAACGGTCAATCACCCACGGACAGTGTGATGAAATCGAAGAAAGTATCATCTTCGATAAGTCAAATACCAACGATTTGGTTTACCCTCACTATTATGACATTGTTATCACTTTACGAATTTTAGATAACGATGTGGGATGCATTATGGTAGATGATGGGAGAGGCGCGTGCATTATCCACCCTCGAGTACTTGTACCAATGAAACTCAAGGATAAGATAGTGCCGCACTACATCACGCTAACGGGTTTTAACAATGCAATTGAGTGAACATCCAACTAGATCACACTCCCCGTCCTGGCCGGTGGCATCACTCTAGGAACCACACTCCATATCATGGACCAAGATAAAACATACAACGCCATAATAGAAGACCATGGATACACACCATAAGAGCCATCCCCTCCAGCTTGTACCAAGTCATCAAATTCCCAACTCCATGGGGAATATTCAGTATACGATGGGACACTTCAAGTCGAAGTACGAAATATTAAGGCACAAGACCGCTAATTCATTGCTCGACCTCTCAAGCCTTCTCTAGGTCGACCGATGAAAAGACAAGATAGATTCAGACTAGGACTGAAACGCCAGCAAACACCAAAAAATTTATAAATTTCTCCAAGTGTATGAACAAAGCGACAATGCACAAAATTTATTTCTATTTATCCAAATGTACAACCAAAGCAACAATGCTTAAAGTTTACGATGTCGACAAACTCTGCACCCAGAAACATATCTTTTAAACGTAGGTATGTTCGACCTTGTTCAAACTAACAACTATCAGGCCCTCGGCCATAGTCAAGCATATGTTACGCTCGATCTCGTTCGAACCAATACCTAACGGCCCTCGGCCATAGGTAAAACATAGGTAATGTTCGACCTTGTACAAACTAACAACTACTGAACCTCGGCCATAATTAAACATACGGTACGTTCGACCTTGTTCGAATTAACATCCACTGGCCCTCAGCCACATCTAAACTTAGGTTCTGGTTCAACCTCATTTGAACTGATACCTAGTGTCCTCGACCATAATCAAATTCAAGTTTTGGTTCAACCTCGTTCGGTCTAACACCTAGTGGCCCTAATCCATAAGCATATGTTATGTTCGGACTCGTTCGAATAAAACTCTACTGGCCCTCAGCCATAGTTAAACGTAGGATATGCTCGACCTCATTCGAACTAACACCAACTGGCCATCCACCATAATCAAACTTAGGTTTTGGTTTGACCTCGTTTGAACTAACACCTGACGATCCTCTGTCGTAACTAAACTTGGAATGTATTCGACCCTATTCGAACTAAGTGATTACGGCTAAGAAAATTAGGGAAACCAAGCGACGAAATAAAAAAACATACAAGCACGAACCGCAGGAATAGAATAAGGTAAAAATAACAAAGTTGACATTTCATACGTTTGGCTAAGATCCTTGATGACTGATTCATAAACCACTAACGCTTTCAGTCTTGTGTTAAGTGTTCGCATAGCGACTAAGGTCCTAACAACTTGATGTCAGACTGTTCAGCATGAGGGATAGAATATTTTTACAAAGGATCGTAAAGATGACTACAAAATATGCACAAGTTCACAACAAAAATAAGAAGGAAAAATAAAAACTATTGGTCGCCTCCAAGCCCATAAGTGCGATCGGCTTGACCATCTGGGCCATCTCCATCTGCGCCCTCACTATCACAACCACCCTCAGGGTATGCGTCCTCGTACTAAGCATCCTCTTCAATCTGGTCCAAACCCACGTCCCTCTCATCTTCATCGGCCTCCGGCGTAGCAGGATCATACCCGCAAGCAATTCGAGCTTTACGGGCCTTGACACGAGCATCTTGAAGGGCTGCCCCAGGAACAGATCCCACCGTATGCAAATCCGAGAAAATATCCAACTGAGCCTCAACGTGAATCCATTCCTCGTACAGGCCTCATGGAACGTTTGGGAAATCTGAAGTTTGAGAAGACGGGTTGCGCAAGCATTTGAGCCTTCTCAGCCTCTAAGGCAGCCATCTGGTTCTGAAGAAGGGAGTTATCTTTCTCCAACTCCCCAATCCTCTCATCGAGCCTCTCCTCTTTAAGTCTCTCCGTTTCCAAATCATTCTCTCACTTAGAACGGAGAGTCTGGATCACCACCTCGAGGGCCTCCGCTTTCCTCGATGCTGTTGAACGAGCAGCCTCCCCCCTTTCCAACTCGTTTTGCTTCTCCGTGATCTTGCCGTAAAGAACCTCCATCTGCAAGCGACACTCCTCCAACTACCTACGCAACTTGACCACCTGAGCCTGGAGATCGCCACATTGAGCCGCCTCCACGCCCCTGCTAACCTTGAGATCTACCTCTTTATTTCTTAGCGTCCCCTCAAGGACGTTGCACTTTTCGATGAACCTCACCAGCTCGTCAGCCTTCTCCTTTAGCTCATCTTGAAGGGCCTGGAAATTGCCGCTCTCACCAAAACGCATACAAATTTTCGGTGCTTTCCCTTGTACTTGCGGTATTTTCGCTCCAACTTCATAAAAATAGCCTAAAGTTGCTCCTCTCTTCAGGCGCTTTCAATTTCCAATATCGCGGTGTGAAAAAGAAATAAAAATAACAAATAGAGTAAGAACGAAGCCTAATCGTTGGACATAACAAACAGAAATGAGGAGCGTCGGAATAATTACCTTAAGAGCGAGGTCGGCTATGCTCCTCGATAAGGTAGCACCATTTAGCTCTTGGAAAGCTTGACCCTCCACGTCAGAGCAAAGGGGACCGAGGGCAGGAACTACGTTCTCCATATCTTTTAATAAATCCCGATCCATGGGGATCACAATAGTCCGTGTGGACCCCAACAGCCTCACCTCCAGCTGGGTAAATCCATCCTTCATCATCCTCATCTCGTCAACATCGAGATTAGAACCCATCTCGTAGCCATCCTCGACAACGCCTTTGACACTCCCATCGGCTAGAGAAGAAGCATCGTTAGCCAATTGTGAAGTCGACGGAGCCTCCTGTCGCAAATTATCAGAAGCCACAACGGCCGACCCTTCGACTCCTACCGGCGCAAAGGGAAGAAGCATGCCCTCAACGGCCTACGCCGATATGAGAATTTTAGATGCCAGCTCGACGCCGTCCTCAAGTATTATGGTTGGCGTCTCACAGATTACGAAATCATCCTTTACTAAATCCACACCCGGGCGACCCCATCACCAACGTCAACTGATCTTTTCTTACGGAGAACCAATTCCCGCCGCTCGTCGACTCCTCCTTCTTTTTGTCCATTAGATGGTGCAAAGGGGAGGTTGGAAGCTCTACTGTCGAAATATCCGAAGACGAAGAAGAAACCAATGCTGAGGCAACAGTAGATGAGGCCGACATCCGAGCATACCTGACCGCAATTGAGGAAGGAACATAAGCAGATGATCGAGCAGGCCTAGCCGTGGTCACAATAGGAATAAACACCAAAGAGAAGGCAGCCTTCCTCTTACGATATGCAGGAGGAGGAGCCCTAGTCCTCCTTGAAGATCCTCGAGTTGAAAAAGAAAAATCAAAGGTTATCACCCCCACCAAGAGCAAACTACAATAAGTAGGCGACCGTGAAGTCAAAACAACAAAAATATATATAGATAAACTCACCGGTCAAGGAAAGAGCATGCTCGAACTTCTTGAAAAAGCTCGGCCACTCACGAATTCCCATGATTTGAGGAAGAACCCGACCAACCCAATTAGAAATGTCCCCGACCAAAAGAGGGCCTAGTCTTGGCTGCACGAAGAAGAGACAAAAATTCAGAGCCTACGATTAAAAGAGGATTAGAAGCAACAGGAATCACTTAGACGAAGTAAGAAGACACACAACAATGGAGGAAGGATAAGAAGGCATAAGTTTTGGATGAGAAAAACACGTAAATAATAATAAATGTCATTGCATCCTTATTTATAAGAATTTGAGCATAAAAACCAAGAGATTATGCCATCATACCCAGCACTGGAATCGAAACGGCAGCCCCAAGTGGCTGTCACGCGGGAAACGACACAAAGCATCAGGAAAACGCGCCATAATGATGCATGATTTTGTGGCGTCATTCTAGTGCAGAAATGATGCAACCCCAAAAGTTGTGGCTCATGAAAGGCCACGTTGCCACTCGTCCCAAAATTAACTGCTTGGCCCACTCGTCCACTCTCCTCGACCATAACCAACAAAGTCCACTCATCGAGGTCGTCTAGGGACGCCCTCAATAAGCGTATGGACTAATTGTATATGTCGATATCTACCACGGAACATTTAGGGCGAGGAATTATTAAGGGAAGAATCAATCGAGGTCGGTCAGGAAATGACGAAGCTCGTGGTCGGGATGCTTACAATGGTTGAGGACGAGGTCTGCTGAAAGAGTTGTAACGACTAGTTCTTAGAATAGGATAATAGAGGGAATATTCTAAAGAATATTCTCTACACATTTACTATTAGGGTTTACTAGGGATATGTACCATATAAAAAAGATAAAGGTTAAGGAAAATGGGCATGTATAAGAACAGATTTCTGAGAAAGATTCTCTCAAGGGCAAAAGATTCTCTCATGAACAGATTTCTAGCAAAGATACAAACATTACCTTTTCATCACGATTTTTGTTCATAATATTTCATACTTTCCAACATATCCAAGAATAGTTCGAACATTCTAGGATATATCTGTCACCCATCATTGTCATGAGGAACAATCATCTAGTTCATTCTTTATTGGGTGGATCACTCTTCCTATTTACTTAAATATCATTTATTATTATTTGTTCTTAGTTACTCCTCCATTATTGCTGATACCTTTTAGAATACTAGTTTCTGGGCACACGTGTTACACGTGGACCCAATGTTAATAAGTACAGAACTTCTAAAATCACGTGAATAATATTTTTTTTAGAAGTTAAGGTAGAGTTTCTTAATGTGTTAACTACATTATTGACAACAATATTTCAACACGTGTTTAAGTACACTGGCCAAAAATATCTAAGTTGAAGTACCACTAAGATCTTATCGTCAGATGTGTTTGTACATGAGTACAAAGTTTTGGTCTTCTTTCAACCAAATTATTCCACATCAAATGGAAAACATGACATTTTATTTGACACGTGTGTCCCACGTGTACAAGTAAAGATGTTTTAAAAGGATAGTGATAATATTAAAACATGTATGTGATGAGTAGTATCAAATGTAATAGTAAAATTACAAGCTCAATTGAAGAATGAATTTTCTATTTTATGAGTTGATTATTGGACTTCTATGATTATATGTCATCTGAACCTGAAAAGTAAAATCAGTCAATTTAATTAGTTATGCAGTATAGATAGTTGCAAATATGTTAGATGCATGTATCATACCTAACACTTCCTTGTAGACGATGATTTTGGTATATGTTCCATTTTTACGTGTCGCTGCTCTGTCATGACGAGAACTTTTGTTGTGGACATTGATATCCCTCTTGAAAGTATAACATACAGTTGTCCATGCGAAAAAATATGTTGTGGCAAATACAAGCCAACATTGGGAATGGTTTGGACTTGTGCTTTATTTATTGTCATGGCAAAGCAAAGACGTACTGGAAATTTCTTCCAAATGAACTTGAAAGGATATCCTTCATTTTCAGGGGGTGAAAGTTGAGTGCGTGGTATAAACACATGCTTTGTTGCACAATGACCAATCATAATTTCTGCATGTAAAATATTATTGTCAAAGCCTCTGCATATTATTTTTGTTCCGTTACATAAGCCATTTGAAGGGTCTAGATCCCTAAGTATCATTATGGGTGCGTTCTCCTTCAATACTAACCTGCATAAGAAATTAAAAGTTTAAAGGAAAATTATTTTTTATTGCATATTCCAGGTATGTATGCTTGAGGTAAAACAAAGAGAAATAGTGGAGGAACAAAATATATTTATAAATCATGATGTATATGATAAAATACCGATGCGGGGGGGGGGGGGGGGGGGGATCCATTGGGGTTTAAAGGGTTTTAGATTTTCTTTCTTTTTTTAAAATCT
>ML297021.1:0-13065 GCA_005239495.1 Nicotiana undulata | reverse complement strand
CTAGGCCTGATGAAACCCTTGGCCAATAACTCCTCTAGCTGCTCCTTCAACTCCTTTAGATCCATGGGAGCCATACGATAAGGAGGGCTAGATATAGGCTGAGTATCTGGTGCTAGATCAATGCAGAAATCAATATCCCGGTCTGGAGGCATGCCTGGAAGATCTAAGGGAAACACATCTGGAAACTCACGGACGACAGGTATTGAATCAACAGTAGGAGATTCGGCGGTAGTGTCCCGCACATAAGCAAGATAGGCTAGACACCCTTTCTCGACCATGTGTCGAGCCTTTATGAAAGAAATAACTCGGCTGAAAGCACTAACTGAGACACCTCTCCACTCTAACCTCGGCGACTCGGGCATGGCTAATGTAACGGTCTTGGCATAACAATCCAAGACGGCATGATGAGGGGATAGCCAATCCATGCCCAAAATAACCTCAAAATCAACCATATCAAGCAATAATAAGTCGGCTCTGGTCTCAAAATCACAGAAAGTAACCACACAAGCCCGATAGACCCGATCTACCACCAGAGAGTCGCCCACAGGAGTGGATGCATAAAAAAGAGATCCCAAGGACACACACACAATATCCAGAGAATGAGAAAATAAAGCTGAAACATAAGAGTATGTAGCCCCGGATCAAATAACACTGAAGCCTCCCTACCACAGACTGAAATAATACCTGTAATCACCGCATCTGAAGCTACTGCGTCTGCCCTGGCTGGGATGGCATAGAATCGTGTTGGGGCGCCTGAGGGCTGAGCTCCCCCAGATCGAGCTGGAGCTGAATGACCTCTACCCGACTGGCCTCCCCCTCTGGGACGGCCCCTGCCAATCTGACCTCCACCCCTCGGTGGTCGAGCTGCTGGTGCTGGGACCCTGGGCTGATGGCACTGCCGCACTGCCTTGCCCTTATAATGGGGGCAAACTCTCCTCATGTGGCCCAGGTCTCCACACTCATAACACCTCACCTGGGAAATATCCTGCTGACCCGAGGACTGAGAACCCTGAATGGCTGGAGTGACATCTTTCATGGCACTGAACTGTGGCCTGACTGGAGCCACCCTGGCAGGTACTGAAGTTGCTGTATAGGAAGACCGACTGGACTGGCCGCTAGAAAACTAACCCCTGACCCTGCCTGATGTACCTCTGAAGTCCCCGGTGAATCTAGCTCTCTTGTCATGTTGTCCCTGCTGCCCTGACTGGCCCTGACTCCTATCCCTGACACGATATCCCTCTATACGACGAGCTATTTCAACCACTGTCTGAAATGGAGTGCCCATCTCCACCTCTCTAGCTAAAGAAGTCCTGATGCCAGGATGCAAACCTGCTACAAACCGACAAACTCTCTCTCCATCTGTAGGTAGTATCATGATGGCATGATGAGACAACTCTGAAAATTTGGTCTCATAATCTGTCACTGACAAGTGCCCCTGCTCCAGTCTCTCGAACTGAGCCCGCAAGTCTTCCCTCTCAGATGGAGGAATGTATCTATCCAGTAATAGCTAGGAGAACTGATCCTAAGTGACTGGCAGAGAACCGGCTGGCCTTCCTAGAAAATACGACTGCCACCACCGACGAGCTTTGCCCTGAAACTGGAAGGAAGTGAAATCAAATCCGTGAGACTCCAATATACCCATGTTGTGCAGTCTGTCCTTGCACCTTTCTAGAAAGTCCTGGGCATCCTCTCCCTGCTCACCCCCGAAGACCGGAGGGTGTAGCTGCGTCCATCTACCCAATAACTTATGCTGATCCCCTCTCGGAACTGGCCTGGATCCTGATGCCTCTAACCCAGGCTGAGCCCTAACAACCGGCGGAATATCTGGAGTATGATGTGGTCCTGTAGTCTGAGCTGTAGGGGTCTGAACTCCCCCTCCTGCATGAGAGGGTGGCAAGATCTGATGGAAGGATGCCTGCCTGTGACATCGTGTCCATGAATCTCAGCATGCGGCCCATGACCTCCTGGAAGCCTGATGCCGTCATAAAGTCCACTGGAGGTGGTGCTACTGGAGGCAGCTACTCCTGCTCATCCAGGTACTGATAATCCACTGGTGCAGCTGGTGTAGCTCTGGGACGCCCTCGCCCCCTCCTACCAGCAGGAGCCCTACCCCGGGTGCCTCGACCTCGTCCTCGAGAGGCAGGGGTAGCAGACTCCCCCGAATCGGGATCATGAAAAGTACGCGTTCTCACCATCTGTGAGAGAATAGAAGGACAAATTGAGTATAAGGCCAACTGCACGATAGATTCTGAACAAAAGGAGTTTCCTAACACTCTATAGCCTCCCGAAGATAAGTACAGACGTCTCCGTACCGATCCGCAGAACTCTACTGAGTTTGCCTGTGACTTGTGAGACTATGTGAACCTAAGCGCTCTGATACCAAGCTGTCACGACCCAAACCCGGTTCAGGTCGTGATGGCATCTAACGGCGAGGTAGGCAAGCCAACATATAAATCCTTAGGAGATACTACCCCAGAACTCGATATTCTAGTTGTTTACAATTTATAACAAATAAAATGCGGAATATAACAGCGATATGAGGTAATGCCGTAGATACAAGCTGAGCCATAGCCAGGCCAAATATATACAACCCCGAAACCCGACATAACTACAACAAGTGTGTGCCAGGACTAGTTTCACAGTGTCAACAGGCGGCTACATAGATACAGCAACTGAAATATATATATACAAAGATACAAGCCGCAGCCTGGAACAAAAGACTGAGCAAAATGAAACTAGAAGGCTCCAGAGGTGCTGTCAGGATGACGCCAAGAAGATAGCTCACCGTATGGAGTGACACCGCGATCAGTATCTACCAGCGGGCAGACGACCAGATGGACCAGCCTCAAGACCTGCACAATCAAGTGCAGAAAAAAAAAGAATGTGCAGCATGAGTACATATAAAAAAATATGTACCCAGTGAGTATCCCGTCTAAACTCGTAAAGAGTAGTGACGAGAGGTAGAATATATACTCACTAAGGTCCAGTACATAATAAAATAAGGTACATACCGAGCAATAAATCATGTGAGAAAATACATCAAGTATAAGGACATGTAATCAACAAACATGTAACTGATCTTAAACATAACCTTTCTTTGTAAACTGATCATATGTATCACTTGTTTTTCCTTTTCATTATCTGAAGTTGTCTTATCTTATTATCTCAGTTGTTCACTTTCCAGCACTCAGTACCGTTTCTCAACTCACCATCGCATGATCCCAACTCAATGTAAATGTTTATGTATGTATATATATATATAGATATAACCGACACAGACAAGACTATCCGCCGAAGTCATAAGGGTGGGTCATAAGGACTGACTCGGTCATAAAGCTCAACACGCTCGCGAATCATACCTGCGACTCGTGCGCTGACTCGATAAAGTAAACCTACATGCTCGCGAATCATTCATGCGACTCGTGGGCAAATATCTCTCCCCAATCACGAATCATACCTGCGACTCGGGGGCCAATGACATAAATATATATACGCTCCCGATCACGAATCATACCTGTGACTCGGGGCCGATAAAAATAGTAGTATAATTCTTCCCTGATCACGAATCAAACCTGTGACTCGGGGGCTGATGAAAATATGTGTAATTCCTCCCTGATCACGAATCAAACCTGTGACTCAGGGGCTAATGAAAATATCAATTCTCCCCGATCACGAATCATACCTGTGACTCGGGGGCCATGAATGCATGAATGCATATATATGTGTATATGTAGAACCCATGGTACCGATTAATCAATTGGTGAAATTCATAATTCTTATCTGGATAATGTGTACATTTAATTCAAAGCTATCATATCTCCATTTCATCATATACCGGCAAATACCTTGTGCAAAACATCAGATAATATCAAACAAACAACTAGAACATGCTCGTGGGTCGTACGACTACCCAACATACAGTATAGATGCCACTTACGGACTCTCGTCACGTGGTACGTACGCAGCCCCCTCAACAATCACAATTAGCAANGACAAGTACTCCTCCAGTCAACGGACCAATCAACAAGACGCACGAATCCTCCGAATTACCTTCGAGGCCTCGCAACTAGCCAAAAACACATAATTATATCAATTTAGGAGGAATCGAGGAGGATTTATCTAAGATTTCCCTTAAAACACATTCTTGACGCACTTGGAATATTCAACTCTGAGCCTCGGCGTCCGAAAAATTACGATTCTTGAAGAAATGTGCTATACGTCGCCTAAGGATCAAGATTAACTAAATTAATCATCCTATAATAGGCCAAAAATCAGAAATTCAATTTTCTCAAAACCCTCTATTTTTCCCAAGCCTTCCAATGTATCTTTAAGATTTTTCATGGATTATGGAAGTGGAATTCTTCAAGAATTGAAGTAATGAACATGCGGGAAGCCAAAGAATTACTTACCTGAGTAATTAGGCCGAAATCACTGCTCTGGAGCTCTTGGGGTGTGCAACAAGGAGGAAAAATTGTGTTTGGGAAGAAAATTCACGAAATGGGGCTTTTTATAGGACTGGTCAGCAGTTTCCGCCCCTGCGACCCTTGGATCGCAAGTGCGGACTCGCACCTGCGGAAAAAGGGTCGCATCTGCGAAAAGGCCTTGGCCCTGGGGAAGTCGCGCCTGCGGATTTTTGATCGCAGGTGCGGACTCGCACCTGCGGAAAAGTAGTCGCGCCTGCGATGGCCTGGGCCCTGGGGAAAAGTCGCACCTGCGAAGCCTGGTCCGCTCCTGCAGAGCCACTCCTGTGGAGCCGCTCCTTCAGAAGAAAGTCCGCTCGCGCGGAAGGAGCTGCGCCTGCGATTGATTTTCCGCTGGTGCGAGCCTGGCGCTTGCGGCTCATGGACCGCAGGTGCGGTCAAACCAGAAAATTCCCACCAGCTATGAAGTTCCTGGTTTTTTTTGGACCCAGCTTGGGGTCCGGGAGACCCTTGGGCCCACCCGAGCCCTCGACAAATTACACCAACCAATACCAAATCATATGATGGACTCGCTCGAGCTCTCAGAACACTAAAAACATCGCCCAAACTATAAATCACTCTCCAAAACCCCTTAGTTCCAAACTTAAGATTTCAAGAAAATTCAAATGGCTCACCAATACGCCGAACGGGTCTATACTGCTCGGAATGACCCCAAATTTTGCGGACAAGTCATAAATGACTATACGGAACTATTGCCAGTTCCGGAATTCCATTCGGACCATGATATCATGAGGTCCAATTCCAGGCTGAATTCTAAATCTTATGAAATCCTGAATTCCAATTTGGGTGCCGAAATACTCCCGGGTCATCAGAAACCCAAGGCGAACACACTCCCAAGTCCGAAATCATCATCCGGAGCTGCTGGAGCTGTCAGAACTCGATTCCGAGGTCGTTTTCTAAAAATGCTGCTCGGAACCAAAATTAGCCAAATAGGCTTGCCTTCAGGAACCAAGTGTTCCTGAACTGGCCAAATCACTTCTGAATCTCGAACTACCTGCCCCCACAAATCATAAGGAACAAATAGCCGCTATGGAAAGAGTCATTCACGGGAACAGAGTCCCAACACACAAAACGACCGGCTGAGTCGTTATAAAAATGGTCTGTAATAATTATTGTAAATAACTCTTGGGCTGGATAGTGAAAAGGGAAAGGGGTAACTATGCATGCTCTAGCTATTAAAGGGTAGAAACCATGTTATTAGGCTTTATTCCCTATATTCTCAATAGAAATCATGCTTAGGACTCATATGTTCAAGATCATGCATTACAAATCATGCCTTTTAGGTCCATATCCACTGTTTCAACATGTTCATTCTACTATCATATCATTTAGAAAATCCTGCTAATAAATGGTATTCCTGCAATCATGTTCTACTCTGCCATGTACACTTAGAGATCCTGTTTTAGAATAAACAACACTAATAAAGTTGTCATTTTTTTACATCTCCTAAAATCATGTTTAAGCACTACAATATCTGTGCATTTAGAGATCCTGTTTAAGCTTCTGATTCTGCATCATTCTGTATCTCTGTGCATTAGATACCATGTTTAGGGTTGCATTCATACTCGCTTAAATACGCCTAGTTTAACGGTTGATGCACGAAAAGGAATAAAACTATCTCACTCAGTTTTTCACAAGCAACTGGTAATAATTCTAAGTTATGAACACCTGGAACAACATGTTTAGGTAATATAACGTCAAACAGCTCTTCTCTAAGTAATTCTGGTAACTGGTATACTGTCTCACACCAAGGCAAGCCTTAAGTGACTAACTTTTCTAAAACTGGAAATTTGCCTCTTTGCATATGCTGTTTAATCCCCAACAGGTTTAAAATTAGTAGGAAAATTGATTAGGGCCTTTCTGAGTTATAAAACACCAAGTCGGAATATATGCTTATATTCTGAACTCATCTAGACACCATGTCTTAGTATTTTGAATTTAAATACTGCCCTTAAATGTGTATGAGTCGTGCTGCCTATTTGCATTACTTGTGGAGGTAAACTTGAGCCTTTTATCTGCTTTCTGTGCTCCCATTAACTGCAGTTCTATATGCTTTTTGTTTGTCGCCTTAGCATTTTTCCTTTAAACCTGAGGGTCTGTATAGAACCTCCCCTATAGGTAGAAGTCCTAAACTCCTCCAGGACTATTATGAAGGGATGGGCAACAACACGCAATAGAGGTCGCTAACCAATACTCATTTTAATAACCTTTACGAGGTGGGAAGGGTAGATATGGATATGATGACCGGTGCTACCACGTGTAGCCCCTCTTTCGGGAGTGATATACCGGGTATTGTACTGATGTAATACATATGACAAACAACCTAGGATATCTCCATATCCTTTATATGCATGTTTAGATTATAACTCTTTCAAAAACCCTACTTAGATATTAAATATTTTCAAAACTCTAGTAACACATGTGTGTTTAGACTGCGAATATTTCAAAACCTTTTACCTGCTTTAACATTAATTGCCTACTTTCTACTTTTTCAAATTCACAAAGTTGTTTGGCCAGGAACCACAGTTGTGGATTCTGAGGGGTGTCTAATACCTTCCCCATAGAATAATTTTGAGCCCTTACCCTGTCTCTGGTTATCTAGTCTTTGTTTGTGAATAACCCCATATAGGTGCCCTAACACACCTTAAATCATTAGGTGGCTATTCTTCCAATCCTGCATACCCCTTTCCCAAAAGAAAACGAGTTGTCCCAATAATGTCAAAAACCCTTTGACCGATCCGAAAGGGGTTGGAAAAAAGGGGGCGCGACAGCATGGCGACACTGCTGGGGATTTTAGGCTTTTACCACTTCAAACCACTTTTTGAAATTGTACCTTTACTTTGTTAATATTTTCATCCCTTTCCCTTTCCCGTTTATGTGCAATTAATTGTTTATTTCTGTCAAATATTTAATCTTTCTCAAAGGCAAAACTGACATGTTTTCTTTGTTTCCCTTTGTAACCGCTTTAAATTATAACTGTTGTATTTATCACTTTCATAACGTGCAAATACATGACTACATGCTTTATTTCTTATTATTGCATAATCATGCTCAACATCATACTCCACTCATGCCAAAACAAATCCTATAGAAATGCTTGATGAGTGGTTGCGCCCTTCCAATTTTATCACCCCTAAATTCGGCAAGACTTATTTGCGGTAAAACTAGTCGATCAGCGGTGCAGTCGACGGTTCCGTGCCTTTTTCGATTGAGTTGTCCGCTCAAGGGTACCAGTCTAATACCCCATAGAAACCTTACTTCTTTATATTGATGCATGCATCATGGTCAAACATATTTAGGCTAATGTGTTGTCCGCACAATGGTCTTTAAGACAACCTTGTCCAAAGTCCACCGGGTTTCCATAACTCCCAACGGATGTCGTCACGTTCTGTGCATTTATTTGGAGAACTAAATGCTTGTATGTTAATCATAAATGTTAAATAGTCGAGTCTAGTGGGGGTAAGGGCCTAATCCATTTACCTTGCAGAATAATGAAGCACGAAGTCCCCAGATTTGGCATGGTCACCAACATCCACCCAAAGCTTCTGAACTGGTGGGATGACCTGCATTCTAGTGATAAGACACTCGTCAAGAAATACTTGGGTAACCTACCGTCTCTCCTAGACATCCAACCCAACAACATGATAATAGAGGCTGCCACTTTATTCTGGGATAGTGAAAGGGTCGTCTTCCGTTTTGGGGACATTGAAATGACACCATTGCTAGAAGAAATAGGAGGACTAGCAGGACTAGTTTGGGAAACTCCTGGGTTGCTAATGCCTGAAAACCGCACGTGCAAGGGTTTTCTTGAAAATGATGGGCTTAAAAAAAGAACACAGAGTTAGGGTGTCTGAAGGAGTCATACATCCCTTTTGACTACTTGTATGAAAGGTACGGCCACAGCAAATCATATCGTACCTTCCATGACGAATTCGCCATCACATCCTTGGGACATATTCATCGTAGGGTATTTGTCTTTATTGTTTGCTTCTTGGGGTTAATCGTGTTTTCGACAAAGAAAGAAAGGATCCACACTAGGCTAGCCATAGTAACCAAGACATTAATGGAGGGAATTGGTGGGCAGACTTTCAGCATCGTCCTGATGATCATAGCGGACATTTATCGAGCCTTAAAGCAATGTCAAAGGGGAGCTAAGTACTTCGAAGGCTGCAACTTGTTACCACAACTCTGGTTCCTAGAACATCTCTAATTGGGCTAGTACCGACAAGAAGTTCCGCGAAGGGCATGGAATGACCACATCACATTCCATCACCTAAAGCAGATGACATATATTCCTGACAGGTTTGCTCAGCCCGAGACGACCAAAGAATGGGTAGAGTTCTTTGATAATCTGACTGAGGAACAAGTACAATGGATGTCTGAGTGGTTCCCAACAGATGAATTCCTTGTCTGGTCTAGGGATGCACCATTCTTGGTACTGATTGGTTTGAGAGGAACATATCCTTACGTCCCTCTCCGGGTCATGAGACACGCAGGCAGAAAGAAAATTATACCAAGGGTCGACAAGGGAGCCATTTCCGAGCCGACTTTCAGGATGAAGATACTCCTCACAAGTGCCAATCCAAACACATGTGGCACTGTAAGATCATAATGGAGAAGGACACGATCGAACCAGACATATATCATGCAGGCTGTACACCTTTCTACTCAGGGTGGTTAGAAGACAACTGAGATGGTTTAGGCAGGCCAGGGTTCATCCGAGGCCACATGATCATAGATGAAAATGCTGAAGCTCAAGTCAAGTATAACCAACTACGCAAGAGGACCCGTGAATGCGAGAACGAGCACCGTGAGATACACGAAACCAACAAGAAGTTGATTGAAGAATGGAAAGACATGGCCGTTAGCACCAATAGAAAGTTGGGTTACTTGGAACGGGGCATAGTCGAGCTGGAGGGAAAGTTCATCAAGAGGGTTGAGGACTGTCAAAAGGCTGAGGGGAACAAAGGTTGACATCTAGACAGAGCATATCTACTGCTAGAACTTCGCGAGCTCGGGAATCTGTTTGATGGAATCAAGGATGCCGAATCTGAGGAACGTCCTTCTGGGACCAAGTAGATAGGATTTATTTTCGCTTTATCAATGTAATAAGGCCCATGGCCATTAGTGATTTTATTTCTTGCTTATTTATTATAGTTTTGGATTCGTCTATTTTGCATTAATGAAATGAGGTATTGAGCAATTAAGTTCTCCAAATTAATTTGTCGCTAGGCCTACCTCGGGCACAACGAGGCTCCCAAATTAGGACACGCTTTATATCCTCGCACTATGTGTTTAAATATCGCAATACTTTTTCATAATCCTCACTGACTTGGCTACCTTTTGTTTTTGTTTTTGTTTTTGTTTTCTTTCTTTTTATTATTCCCTCCCCAAAGGTTGGTTCGTGCACTCTGGCATCAACATCATACCTCACAAGATCCAAGGACCCTCCACCCTCTACTCCTCCTAGGACTCCCAAAGGAAGAAGCAAAGGCAAAAGGAAAATGGAAGATTCAGGCAATATCGGGAAAGAGAAACAATTGAACGGGTAGAGGCCAATGACGACCAGGGTATTCAAGTTCAGAATGAGCCCATGTCACAGCTCGAACAGAAGTTGTTGAAACTCCAAGGAGAGCTTGAGCATGTCCGAAATTCGGCAAACCTATCATTCACACTCAGTATTCCAGACGTCAACCACCCCAACACCCAAAATCCCACACCTCCTCAAAACACCCCAAACAAACAGAATCATCCCGCAACTCATCATCACACCACTCCACCAAAGAATCAATCTCTTCCAACATAATGCAATGCCTGCCACACTCCAAGAAACACTCCATTACTCATCCCCGAGCTGCAAAACTCCATAAATGACCACCTCTACACCCATGCACCAGGCCATCACAACAACCTCATCTACGTGGAGACCATGCCGCACTCCACCCAACCCATCTCATACACGCCTGAGTTTAGTGAAAAGGATTTGCTTATTAAGAATTTGGTTGAAGAACTTAAGAAGTTGACCAGCCGGGTTCAAGACGTTGAGTTGAGGGAGGAAAATGAGTCGAGGGGTTGAACTACGAAGACCTCTGCATACAACCCGACGTCGAACTGCCCGAGGGGTACAAACCTCCTAAGTTCGAAATGTTCGATGGCACAGGTGATTCGAGGGTGCATCTAAGGACCTACTGTGATAAGCTGGTGGGAGTAGGGAAAGATGAGAGGATCCGCATGAAGCTATTCATGAGGAGCTTAACGGGAGATGCTCTGTCTTGGTACATCAGCCAAGACCCCAGGAAATGGTTGAATTGGGTAAACATGGAATCCGACTTAATGAACCAGTTCAGGTTTAATACAGAGAACGCACCAGATGTGTTCTACATTCAAAATCTGAAGAATAAGCCTATGGAAACTTTTCGCGAGTATGCTACTCGACAGAGATCTGAAGCTGCTAAGGTCAGGCTCGCCTTATATGAAGAACAAATGAATAAGTTCTTTGTCCGAGCATAGGATCCTCAATACTATGAGAGGTTGATGGTGATCGAGAACCAAAAATTCTCTGATATTATAAAATTAGGTGAGAGAATTGAGGAGGAAATCAAAAGCGGTATGGTCACTAACTTTGAAGCCTTACAAGCTACAAATAAGGCTTTACAGTCTGGTGGTGTGTCCAAGAAAAGAGATGTGGGATATGTGATGGTTGCACAGAGAACCAAATCTCCACTAAAATATCAAACCTACCAAACACCTCCACTAACATACCAGCCAACACCTCTACAAACTTACCAAGCACCCTCGCCCTCATACAAAGCACCACCACCAACATATAAGTTACCCCCACAACCTACCTATCAACCTACTTCACCCAGATATTCACAGCCCGCCCCTATTTACCATACCTATAACTCTCAACCATCCCAATATCAGTCACCCCCTGCACGCCAAAATTTTCCTAGACCCCGACCCAACTTTGATTGCAGAACTCCCAAATAATATACCGCCATTGCTGAGCCTATTGACCAGTTGTATGAGAAACTGAAGGCTGCTGGTTATGTCAACCCCATCCCTGTCGTAACTCCCGAGAATCCTTGCCAGTGGCTTAACCTAGATAAGTCTTGTACACACCACTCCGACATGAAGGGACACACAATTGATGAATGCCGCTCCCTGAAGGATAAGATACAGTCCATGATCGACAACAAGCTCATTGTAGCAAAGGAGTCCACCCCCAATGTCCGCAACAATCCACTCCCAGACCATAAGGGTGGAGGCATCCACATGATCGAAGTAAAAGAAGATTGGGACCTAGAGGGGTCCATTGGGTTGATCTTAGAAGGCGATGACCCAAAGAAGTCATCGGTCACTCTCAATCCTATCATAGTCCAGATCCAGCTGTGAAACCCCACGTGTTATTTTTCTCTCTTCTCTTACGTAAAATACGTAACGTGGCGTGGTTATATAAGGTATATATGATTGCGTATAGCACATTGGGAGAATAAGACTGAAAATGTGTAGTAATATAAAGGAAACAAAACTAAAGCTTTAGGTCAAAGGAATCCCTTAAACAAAGGTTTGTGGTTAAAGAAATGACTCGGGTAGCACCCCGCACGTTCGGAAGGTTTAAGTTAACTTGCACCTGTGGGATAAGACTAAGAGTGTCTAATATGCTAAGAATAATGTCTTATGAGGTATTATAATATCACACAGGTCACATGTTAATTTTTGGAGTCAAGCAAGTTGCGAAATAAAGGTCGGCAAAAGTTATCGTAAATTTCTCTAATAAATTTTCTAAACTTTGGGTCAAATGTATCAGATAATTTCTCCCAATATATAAAGGGTTATGAGACCCACAACCTACCTAATCGAAGGTCTACGAGTCTAGTTCAGAACCAAAAAAAGCTTCACATCAAACCGACATCGGAGTAAGAAGTTATGACTGTTTTACCACAGACTGTCCGGGCTGAAACCGGGTCGCGAGCCGCGTCGGGTCAAACAAGTAGTATAAGTCGGAAAATCCGACTTTTAAGACCCAAAAACATTTCACCTTCGTCCCAAAACAGTGAGAAAGCTGAAGATAGGGTTCCATGGTGGTCTTGAGTGATTAAGGTACGTTTTTGACGATTTCTATCGTTAAAGTTTGCCGTCGTGCCTAGAAACCTAATCTCTACGCTTTGCAATCGTTTTCCCCTTCTATTAGCTGTGTTTGGAGCTATTTTGGAAGATAGGAATTTGTTGTTCTTGTTGTTTCTTCAAGCTTTATACTTGGTTTGCCAAGGTAATCATCTTCGGACTCTTTTATGATCGTTTTTACAAAGTTCTACGGACGTTTCGTCAAGTTAGGGTCATATGAAANGAAGCTTAGGACGTAAGGAACAACGTTCGTGAAGGAACTACCGGCATTCGGACGTTCGTTGGAAAGGTATGTTAAGGCTAAGCTCCGTCCTTCCTTTTAGCACGAATTCTGGAAAATTCCTAAGACGCCAAATGTGGTATTTTACTATTCATTGCTAGAAAGACCTTATGAGAAAGGCATTGGTATTGTAGCTGAAGTATTTTTATGATGCTATTAGGTTGATATTCAACT
>ML297020.1:33287-73344 GCA_005239495.1 Nicotiana undulata | reverse complement strand
GCCATTACAATCTATTAAAATTAATTACTTAGTTAATAATTATCTATAATAGTTTTAGTTAAATAAAATAATTATTTAAAGCTTCTAATAATTTTTTTAATAATAATTTTGGTTAGAATATATAAAAACCAAAATAAAAATTTAAAAAAAAAAAATAGCGACCAAAGTTGGTCGCTATTTTTGTCAAACGGTCAATACTTAATTACAGACCAACTTTGGTCGCTATTTCTAAGAAACCAGACCCAAAATCGGGTTTCCCACCATTTTTCATATTATCTCCCCAAAATATTTTTCTCCTCTCTTTCCCTCTCTCCCCTTCTCGTCACTCCCCACTGCCACCCTCGTCGGACCAGCTGCCACCACTGTTCGCCGGACTTCACATTGCCCACTCGCCGGACCACTACCACCACTACTTCCGCCCCCACCACCCTATCTCTCATTCTCCACCTAAAAAAAAGGTAAGTTTGAACTAGAACCTTGAATCTTTTTCTAGTTTTAGTTTCAATTATGTCAACATTGTAGTTTATTGTTTGAATTAGTGTCAATTATATGAACATTGTATTTTATTGAGTATTAGGGTTTAAGGTCTTGTTTTAATTAGATTTGTTAAATAATTTTATTAACTAATTAGTTTAATTAGTGTGGAATTTAGTTTAGTTAGATTTGAATTATGTATTGTTTTGATAGTTTAGTTAGAATTTGAAATTTTGGATATGAATTGAGACTTTAGGATATGAATTGAGTCTTTAAGATATGAATTGAGCCTTGAGGATATATATGTATTGAACTTTTAGGATATGAATTGGACTTTTAGCTTATGTATTGGACCTTTTAGTTTATGTATTGGACCTTTTTGATATGAATTGAACCTTTTTTATATGAATTGAAAATTTTAGGTTATGAATTGAACTTTTTGTGTATGAATTGAAATTTTAGGATATGAATTGAACATTTAGGATATGGGTTGAACCTTTAGGATGTGGAATTAATTAACTAAAAATGATTAGGATATGAATTAACTAAATTAATTTGTTCTTATTTTATTTGTATAGATGGAACATCGTACTTGGATGTACAATAGGAATTATCCTAATCGGCGGGGATTGCGGGAGGAATTTATAGAAGGTCTTGATGACTTTGTTAGACATGCAATGGAACTTCCACCATACCAAAGTGAAGGATTAATTAGGTTCCCTTATGTTAGGTGCGACAGTATGAGGTTTGGAAAGTCGGAGGAAGTTAAACTTCATCTTTATTGGAAGGGGTTTATAGCGAATTACTTTGTGTGGACTAATCATGTAGAGGTCGATGGTAGTAATGGGAGATTTCATAACATGGTTTCGGGTGAAAGTAGTAGGTCGGTAGAGAATACAAATCATGATTCTAGAATGCATGATAGGAACTTCCTCGCAAGGCGAGCAACTAGACGGGGAGAGCCTCTACTCTATGCGGGAGACTGTGGCAAAGCTCACAAGCGAGCTACAAGCGTCCAAGGAAAGAGAGAAGCTTAGATATGCTCAGTTGCTTGGCATGCAAGCTCAGATCAAATCTCTCCTAGCTTCTGGAACTTTTCCGATTCCCCGGTCTCGCGAGTCATCGCCAGAGGCTCACTTTTGAACATGACCGTTCCATTTGTCCTCCCCGTTGTAGTTCCTCCCGTCCTCCCCGTGGTCGTTCTTCTCGTCCTCCACAAAATGACCCTTCTCATTACTGTCTTGATAATGAAGATTCATCAGACGGTGATGATAATGATGTAGAATGAAACAATCATTGAGTAGTTGTGTATACTTTCAACTAGACAATAGAACTTTGGTTCTTTTTCGAATGGCCTTGTAATAAGTGTTAACTTATTAGTTTTGTTAGTTTAATTTTGTAGTTCTATTGAACTTTATTTTGTTGGTTTTAATATTGGTTTTAATGTTGTTGTTGTGTTATTGTTGTTGTTGTTGTTGTGTTCTTGTACTTCTTATTGTTGTTGTTGTTGTAGTTCTTATTGTTGTTGTTGTTGTAATAGGATTTGGTATGCTGGCAGGTGGTGTAGCTGCCAAAATAGGGAGTTTCTGCCAAAATAATACCCAGAAAAGCGACCAACTTTGGTCGCTATTCTATTAAAAAAACATTCCTGGGATATAGCGACCAAAGTTGGTCGCTACTGAACCCAGATTTCAAGAATAGCGACCAACTTTGGTTGCTATTTTCTTTAAAAGAAACATTTTTTCTGCAATTTGGCGACCAAAGTTGGTCGCCAATTTATTTAAAAAAAAATTAAATTGTTAACATTAGCGACCAATTCTGGTCGCTATGGATTAAAAAAATATAAAAAAATTATACATAAGCAACCAACTTTGGTCGCTATTGTCCAGATTTTAAAAATTTAAATTTATTTTACAGACCAAAGTTGGTCGCTATATTTTATATAATAAATAAATAAATAGTAACGTAATTTAAATTTAGCGACCAACTTTGGTCGCTAAATTTATATTATTAAAATATTACAGCGACCAATGTAGGTCGCTTTTATTGATACCCGTTATATTTGGTTCTTTCACCTTAGGGACCAAAGTTGGTCTCTATTTAGCGACCAAACTTGGTCTCTAACGAAAAGGGACCAACGAAAAAGCGACCAAGCCTGTTTGGACGCATTTTGGTCGCTTTTTCACTGTTTTGCAACCAACTTTGGTCGCTTTTGGTGGTCGCGTTTTCCCGAATTTTTAGTAGTGTTTGAACGAAAATGAAAAAGGAAACTGGTCACTTATTGTGAACCAGAGGGAGTATAAATTTTCTCCGCAAAAACATATAAATTATCATGTTCTTTCCTTAATTTTAAGTCTAGGAAAGAAATATAAGAAGTGGTGCAAAATCAAGAAATATTTCAAGAAAAAGCACATTAAAGTAGAAGGAAGAGTATATATATTTTTTATTTTTTTATTAATTTTCCCAGACAGAGGTCTGGATTGTGTTGTATTCCAAAAAAAGCGCAATGAGGGGAGGGGGGGTGCTATACCTTACCTCAGAAAAATACAACAACAGTGATTCCATCACCCCAAAAATAACATAAAATAAGGCTCATATATAAGCCCTCGTACCTAAGAAAATCTATGATCATATCAACTAACAAAAAAATTAGATCTTTCGTACTTCGTCCTTATGCTAGGAAGCTGCCATTTATCTAACATGAAAGGTCCTTTAACACTGTTAGGAAGTTGTTGGAATGAGTGGAACATTCTCCTCTGATTTGTGGTTGTGGCCAACTTTGCAAGACAATCGGCTACCTGGTTACCTTCTCTGAAGCAATACTTTACATTAATTATAGCATGTTAAACAATGTTGGAGGTTCTATCAATCACCAACTTGATCTTCAAGTTGTTAGTTTCTCTTTCTGTAAGAATCTCGGCAATAATCATGGAGTCAAGCTCAAGAGAAATTGGTGTATCCATTTTGGCTACACCATTTCCCTCCAAACTCAGCCGCTTTAGCCTCCGCCATATTATTACTAAAACAATTGATGGGCACAGAAAAGGCCATGATGAGGTCGCCATGACAATCCCTGACCACCCCACCAATGCCGGATTTTCCACTTTCCTTGCTACACCTATCATCAGTGTTAACTTTGACAGTTCCCGGCAAATGAGGTTCCCATATAACTTGCATCCATTTTTGCGATGGCTTGAGTCTCTCGATTTTTTCACACAATGAAGGCCAATCAAGTTGAGCAAAGTCACCTGGAATGTATTTGGAGAATGCTGCTTTTAAAGTCCAAATGCTTTGATGTCTCAGGGTGTTGAGTTGAAACTTCTTATGCTTTCCATATCTACACGCATTTCTCTGCTTCCAAAGTTCCCAACAGATAACCATGGGAGCAATCTGGAGGATTTGTTTATGAACTCTATTGTTGGCGTTCGTCTCCCACCATCTCTTGAAAGTAGAAACCATAGGTTCTTGTTGGTGCTTATTCCAAGAGCATTTCCAATGGAATTCCAAATGAAGTTGGTTGCATCGCTATTGTTAAAAATATGTTGCATTGTCTCCACCTGCGCAGAAAGACAACAGGAACATCTAGAAATGATATTAGTGCAAAATCTTCCTATAACATCATCAAAAGACAATATATTTTAAAAAGTCTCCAAGTAATAAAGGAGATTTTAAAATGGATAGAGATATGCTAGATTTTGTTTATAAAATAATTTTTTTGCTTTTTAAATCTAATATATTGCCAAGCAAAAGTAGAAGAGAAATGTCCATTATCAGAAATATTCCAGACAGGAAAGTCTTCTTCATTTGGATCGCCAATATCCAATTGAGTAATGAAGTCAGTAGGGGGAGAACTTCATTAAGCTTGTTGATATTTCATCCTTCATTATGCATAAAATGCTTCACCTGTATTTTAGCAGACCTACCACCACCTTGTAAAGATTAGTTAATGCACCTTTACCGATCCAGTTGTCCCACCAGAAACTACAATTGCCTTTTTGAACTTCCCATCTGATATTATGCTCCGCTTTAACTCTAATCCTCAACATATTCTTCCATATATGAGAATCAGCTTGAATGAATCTTTTGCTCATCGGATGAGCTCTTTTACAGTATTTATTCATGAGAAAAGTGGCCCGAAGAGAAGGCTGAGTTCTGAATCTCCACAATCTTTTGATGCTAAGAGTGTCAATGATATCCTCCATTTTCCTGACATCATCTCCACCTTCATCTTTAGGGAGACAAAGATTGTTCCACGAAGTCCAATGATATTTATTTCTACCTTCGTTAGACCCCCAAAAGAACTTAGCAAAGTGTTTCTCCATAAGCTTAGTAATTCCTTTAGGAGGGCTCTTAGCAGAAAACATATAAGTGGGAAGAGACTGAAGGACATGTTTAATCATGATCATTCTCCCCCCGGGAGACATCATATTACTCTGTCATACATTGAGCTTTTTTATAATTTTAGAGAGCATTCCATCAAAGCGGCTGCTATTCTTTCTCCCATAATGTATAGGGCATCCAAATAAATAAATGGGAAAGACTTATCCATAAAACTAGTGGAATTTCTAATTCTGCTGATCTGTTGGCACACGTATGAGGAGCTGTGATAAAGGAACTCTTGTCATTGTTAACTTTCTGGCCAAATGTTTTTTCATATCTGTCAATAACCTTCTTGATGATCCTGATAGTGATATTGTTACCTCCACAGAAAATAACAATACATCTGCATAAGCTAAATGGTTAATGATTGGCCCTCTGTGATCTATACTGAAAAGAGTAAAGCTAATAAAATCATTCAGCTCATTGAGAGATCTGGAAAGAACCTCAGCTCAAATAATAAACAAAGAAGGAGATAAAGTATCCCCTTGTTTGAGGCCCTGTGAAGATGTGAAGAAACCAGTTCTTGCCCTATTAATAATGATGGAGTACCAGACTCCCTGTAGAAGCCCCCAAATAAGATCAATCCAATTTTCAAAAAGTCAAACTTCTTCATTACTTCCATCAGGAAAGTCTATGAAATTCTGTCATAGCCTTTCGTCATGTCAAGCTTTATAATTACATTGCCTCATCTGTTCTTTTTGTTCACACCTTGAGCAATCTCCTATGCTAGGAGGATGTTTTCAGTAATTGGTCTTCCTTTGACACAACCACTCTGATTCTCAGAGATGATCTTTCCTCGAATAGGATTCAGTCTTCTAGATAGGATTTTGGAAATAATCTTGGTCGTAAAGTTACTCAATCTAATAGGTATCAGATCCGAGAAACTACTAAGAGAGTCCACTTTAGGTATAAGAGCAAGACATGTATGTGAAAAGAACTTTGTAAGTCTCCTACCATTGAAGACATCCTGAACAAATTCTGTAATGTCATTCTTAATGATATCGCAGCATGTATGAAAGAATTTTCCATTGTAATCATCCGACCCAGCTGAACTAGTAAGACTCATACTGAATACAACATCTTTAATCTCTTCAATGACGGGAATGGCTTTAAGAATTTCATTATCTTCAGCACTAATGCACTAAGGAATACAATTGATGATATCTTGATCCCTGAAATGGTGTTTGATATTGAAGAACTGTTGAAAATGGTGAACAACTACTTTGCCAATGTGAGCATATCCTTCAATCCACTAACCTCCATGATCCTTAATTCTATGAAGTTGCAGTCTTCTTCTTCTATCTCTAATAGTGCTATGAAAATATTTAGTATTAGAGTCATCTTCTTCAAATCAATTCACCTTAACTTTCTGCCTTAGAATGGAATCCTGCATCCCCATCCATCTAATGTATTCTACTTGACCTCTATTCAGTTCATCTCTAGATTGATCATTACTGTTATTGAGATTAATTTTCTCGAGATCTTGCATTTTGTTTTCCAAAATTGGACTTGTTCAAATACATCACCAATGTCTTCTTTAGACCATTGAGTCAGCCTTCTGCTAAACATTTTAAGATTTTGTTGTAACCTCCACAAAGGGTTACCATGAACTTGATTACTCCATACTTCTTCTACTACCTGCAAAAAAGATGGTTGGTTAGTCCATAAATCAAGAAACTTAAAATATTTAATCTCCTGTTGATTTTGATCATGACAGTGAATAAGTAGAGGTCTATGATCAGACCCAGTACTAGCCAAATCTGAGACCACTCATCATTAATAAACACTCTGTCGAGCCTCTTCCAAATTATTCTCCTAGGTTCCCAAATGTTACACCACGTATACTTTGGATCAACAAAACCCAAATACATCACACCACAATTATCCATAGAAGTACTGAATTCTAGACTTTTGTTCATTCTGTGTGGTCTGCCACCTTTCTTCTCATCGGGGTCTAGAATGACATTGAAATCACCCTCAATGCACAATGGACCATTCACCTGGAGATGTGTGCTCTCAAAACTACTCCATAGATCTCTCCTTTCTTCTGGAGTGCATTTAGCATACAGTGATGTGAGATAGATATCACTATTAGCAGCACCATAATGCAATTTAATAGTGATTTGCTGATCATTGTTGTTCAAAACAGTGGTCATATTGTTACCAGACCACATGATCCAAAATTGTCCATTAGTATTGGAAATACAGTGTCGATAGCCAAAGAATCTCCTGCACCTCTCAATTTGATTGATGCTGGCAAAAGGTTCCAAAATAGCAACAAGTTCCACCATATAGATGGTAATCAGTTTTTTTAGCCTTGGTAACGCTTTTTTGGTATTGACTCCTCTAATGTTCCAGAATATAGCACTTATCATGGAAAAATAAGAGTAATTAGCATGAGTTTCCTCTAGGAGGTATAGTATCTTTGGTTTTGCTCTTTTTTCCCTTTCTTCTTCCCTTTTTTTTTTGCCTCCTATGACCTGGAAAGAACCATCTTTCGATTATGTTTGCAATTGGTCATTCGGAATCATGACAGTCACCCTATTAAAGGGGGTCACTTCAATTTGTTGGCTTATGACATGCTTGTCCTATTTCAAATTGGATTCAACGTTGAGATCGACTACCATATCAACCCTAGGGAGATTTCTAATCTCATATGGTATGCTAGTTGATTCATTGACGTAGTCTTTCCATGTATGAGCTTTCTTTCCTACTTGTCTTTCCTCTTGATCTCCATTTTCTTGTATAGATTCATGACAGTCTTCTTTGGCTTCATTGTGATTTAGAGCTCCTTTGCCTTCATTATTGCTTCGATTTCTGACTAAGTTATCATGACTTTGAACTTCCCCCGAGCTTTATCACCTTGAGTTGTTGACAAGATATTTGATAAATGCAAAGCGGTGTACTTATTATTGTGCTCATGTACTGTATTGTAAACACGTGTCTTGTAATTAGGTAACTTCCTTCCTTTCTTGTGGAGATGTCCGAACACCTCGATAGTATATATATGCATCTATGGTTCGTGTTGCACTATCATCGACGGTGTACACATTATTCTGGATCAGGCCGAACGACCTCGGCAGAATTGTGCGTTATATTCTGAATGTTCACGAGATAAACCTTCCACTGATGTCCGACATTTTATTGTATTCCTTATTTATTTGTTATTGACACTTAACATTTTCTTAGATATTAAGGTAGAATACAAGATCGAGAAATTTATACTTTAAAAGAAATTATTGGAAAATAATGAAATTTCATATTTACTCCACTATTGTTTTGCACTTCATATTTGTTATGAATTATTATATTATTTATTTGGACCTCTAGTAAGTGTCGATGTCGACCCCTCATAACTACTTTTCCGGGGTTAGGCTAGATACTTACTAGATACGCGTCGACCCCTCATTGTCATCACTAAATGTGCAGGATCTGACAGGTTCCTTTGGTGATCATCTTGGCACGTAGGCGCATCTTTGGGGAGACTTTATGTGAGCTGCAATCCAGGACACGCATCGCAGTCCACCGAGTCTCCATCGTACTATTTTATTTTATCCTGTCTTATTTACATTCCGGGCAGATGTTGTATTATTATTGTGCTCCTTAGATAATACTCATGTACTTGTGACACCGGTTTTGGGGGGTTCCTAAGGGTTGTTCGTTATTGTAGTTGTGAAAATATTATTATTTACCCTGTAAATTCTATTTCATATGATTTAATTAAGGAAAATTATCATTTCAAAATACTAAAATGAGTAATTAAGTTGATCATTCACCGTTGGCTTGCCTGACAGCGGTGTTAGCCACCATCACGGTCTTTAGTGAATTTTGGGTCGTGACAATTTATGCGGTTAATTGAAAGATTATTTAACTATCCCCCCCCCCCCGCGCGCGTAATGTGTAGCAAAAAGACAAGTCGCCTGGCCATGAACTTTATTAAAAGGGGAAAAATACCAATCTACGAGATGTAAAATGACAAAGAGGGACCAGTAATACCATGCATATTTTAGAAGCCAATACAAGTCTTCCTACAAGTGTTTTCGCCATTTTGATAGTAGGCTAGAAATACTAGTTGTTAGCTATATTTCATATATATTTGGCTATACTTTAATTGTGTTTGAGATAAAATGTAAAGAATTTATACTCATTACCTGATTTATGTTGTGTAGGTTGAGAATTGAATTGAGTTTAGGGTTTGAGAGTTGAATTGAGTTTGGAGTTTGAGAACCGAATACTCATATAAAAAGTGAAAGAAAAAAGTTCTAGGATAGAAAAATGGTCCATCACGACGTGACACCCAATGTGCACAACTAGGTGTTAGGCCAAAACTTCATCAGGAATCAAGAAAACTTTTGAACTAGTCCATTATCATACTGTGTGCCACGAGTGAGCCACGATGGGACAAGTCAATTTTGACCCGTGTAGTCGCACTTTACTCTATTAAGGGTATTTTAGTCGAAGACTACTCCAACACTGTATAAACACATTGGAAATATATTTTTTGAAGGGGAACTCAACTTGGGAAGGAGACACCAGATTTTATTAAAATTTCAACCAACAATCTATGCAAAATGGGAGTTTGTATCGGATCGTTAAACTTAATGTTGTTTGTCTTTGAATTTATTTATGATAAATTTCTTCATATTTATGTCGTATTCTTCCCTATGATTTTGATGGATATGATATTTTAAGTGTTATTTGTGGGTTTAATTCTTGTTTAGTTACTTGAATTAGTTAATGGAGATTTGAATTGATTACGTATTTATTATTAATTTATTTAATTGAAAGAGAAATATTTTGGTAATTATCTTTACAGTATTTTATTTGGTTTAATTTAGTGATTTTTCTAAGTAGCCGAAAGAGGTTCTTGAATTATTGAATAAACCAAATTAGAAGAATATTTGATAGACGTTCCCTCGAGACAATCCATTAACATTTTTCTTGCATATCTTCATAATGTTTTATACTAGTTTATCTCATAAAGTTTAGGTTCATTCGAGAGAAGAATCTTGACCTTAAGATCTAATCATCTACTGAATTCATGATAATCATTATGTAACGATCCGGCCGGTAGTTCCGTGAGATTAAACATGTTCCCCTTGTTTCTGCTTTATCACGTGTTGTATAACCTATTTATGTGGTGTTGGGTAGGTTGGTTCGGGTTCGGAGTGGTCGTGGTGAAAAATGAGACACCTAGTCTCTTAAATTGGCCTTATGGTTAGAAAAGTCAACTGAGAGTTGACTATTAGGTAAACGACCTCGGAATGTGGATTTTATGAATCGGATAGCTTCGTTAGGTGATTTGGGACTTAGGGGTGTGTCCGGAATGTGGTTTTGATGTCCGGAGTAGAATTAGGCTTGAATTGGCGAAATTGAGTTTTTGGCGATTTCCGGTCGGTAGTGGAAAATTAGCTATCGAGGTCGGAATAGAATTCTGAAAGTAGGAACAAGTTCGTAGTGTCATTTTGGATGTGTGCAAATTTTTAGGTCATTCGGACGTGTTATGGTTAGTTCGGCATCGTTGGTGAATTTCGAAAGTTTGAAGATCCTTAGGCTTGAATCATGTGTTGAAATTGGTGTTTCGACGTTATTTTGGGTGTTTCGAGGGTCCGACTAAGTCCGCGTGATCATTTATGACTTGTTGGTACTTTTGGTTGAGGTCACGAGGGGCTCAGGGTGAGTTCGGAGGGTTATAGGGAAGTTTGAACTTCGAAAATGCAGCAGAAAATGATGTTGGTGTTGTGTTGCTGATGTGGCCGCACCTGCGGAAGGGAAGCCGCAGGTGCGAAGAGCCTTGCACAGGTGCGAGAATGGCTAGTCTGGTGAAAGGTCGCAGGTGCGGATGATTGGTCGCACCTCAGGAGTCGCAGGTGCGGTGGTTTGGTCGCAGGTGCAGGAATTGGTCCTTTAAGTGAAATGCGCAGGTACGTACCTGGGACCGCAGGTGCGACAAATGGACCGATGGTGCGATCATCGCTGGGCAGAACATATAAATAGGACCCTTAGCAAATTTTGGTCATTCTTCCACCAATTTTTACACGTGTTTGAAGCTTTTTGAAGGGTTTTGAAGAGGAAATTCAAGGGTTCTTCGTGGAGGTAAAACTTTTGGACTTAAAACTCGTTTATATGTGATTATTGGACTGATTACGGGTGAGAGTTATGGGAAATTAGTACCAAAATTGGGTAACTAGGGCTTGCAATTGGGAGACTTTGAATTGAGGATTTGAGGGGCCATTTGTGGGTTGATTTTGATGTATTTTATATGGGTAAACTCGTGGAAGGATAAGAATTCTAGTTTTGTGATTTTTATCTAATTCTGAGACGTGGACCTGGGGGTCGGATTTGGCCAATTTCGGGATTTGTGCTTAATTGTGTTAATTTTCGAATGGGTTTCATCTCCCTAGCATATATTGATTACATTAATCTAGTTTTGGTTAGATTCGGAGCAATCGGGAGCCGATTCGAGAGGCAAGAGCATTGCGGAGTAGTTTCCAGGCCGGTTTGAGGTCAGTAATGACTGTAAATCTTGTCCTGAGGGTATGAAACCCCAGACTTTGTGTTTTCTCACTATTTTTGAGTGGCGCACATGCTGGATGACGAGTGTATGGCGTGCACTGATAGGAGATTGTGACTTGGTCCATCCCGTGGCAACTATTGAGTTGCGTAAATTACTTCTAAATCATATGAAAAATTGTGTTTTAAGACTAATACTGTATTTTGGGTTGTACGCCATGTTTGGGGCCTCATGCCGACATGTTTACACCCCTTGGGGGCTGTTTTTCTACTATTCCTCACTGTATTGACTTTTGATTTACACTCAGTCATATCATGTTTAACTGATTTCGAAACTCCGTCTTACTTATATTATTTGTGATATAAAAATAATATTTTGGGTCGAGTACCCCGTTTCACTGATAGCCCGAGTGTCTTTTTTGAGAGGTTCTGACTGAGTGAGGTCGAGGGCCTATGTTGTGAGGATATTATGGGATCGGGTTGCGTGCCGCAACATGATACACTATCTTATGATATGAGAGAGTCCGATAGCCTGAGTCATTATGCCACGAGATGGCTTAATATGAGCGCTTGGGATGTAGGAGCCCCTCCTGAGTCTGTACACCCCCAGTGAGCGCAGGTACCTACCAAGTGCGAGTGCCGAGTGACGAGTGACTTGGGAGGCAGGAGTGACTGTGAGGTAGCCCGAGGGGCCGAAACTGAGTGATTGTGAGGTATGTTGAGTGAATGATGATGAGTGATGATATACCTGAGGGCAATTTATGACACATGTTTCAATTGAAGAACTATTTATGAACTCTGTCATTTTTATATACTGAGTTTTTTGATTTCTATTAAACTTGTAAAAAGGCACACTTTCAAATGATATTTTACTGAACTTGAACTTAAAATGCTACAAGGCATCGTATCTATGTTTTCTGAAAGAAAGGATTCAATTACTATGCATTAGTGATTGTTTTTACTTGTTTCATAGCCTTAGACATTATTTACTCTCATTACTACTGAGTTGGTCCCTGCACCTTGTGTGCAGATTCAGGTGCTGGGTCTGAGCGCTAGCTGTTTTCGCATTCTCTTGGAGCTTTGTTCGGGATTTTGAGGTAGTTGTTCGGCGTCTGCAGCATGCCCTCTTTCCCTTCTTATCCTGTTATTTGATATCATTCCTAGAACTGGTTGTAGTAAGGAAATAGTAGTATGTTGTATCGTTTATAGATGCTCATGACGGATTGACTCCAGGTTTTGGAGCAGTGTCTAGACTATTTTATTCGTTTTGTTGATCACAGGGCCATAGGACTATACGTGCGGCATACAGTCCAACTGCCTCACGGCCACGTGGATCACAACGATCTGCATCGCATGGATCACATCCATCCATGTCACATCCACATGGATCACATCCATCCGTGTCACAGCCACTTGGGTCACAGCCACTTGGGTCACATCCATCAATATCACAACCATCAGTATCACAGCCACTTGCGGTCCATCCAGCTATGCCGCAGTCACAGGGATCGCAGCCATCTTCTTCAGCGACTCCATCTATTTCAGGTCTTCGCCTGCGAGATTTGATAAGAAAACATAGGAGAATCATAGTTTTTCATTAAAGTTGATCCCTTTAGGATATGATTGATAACATTGAACTAATTGTGATTAGATTCGAGCGGATTAGAAGTAAATTCTAAAGGAAAGGCAGTGCTAGAATAGTGAATTGCTTGTGAGATCGAGGTAAATGTTTGGTTTAACCTTGACTTGAGGGAATAGAAATCTCCAACTTGATTGCTATGTGAATTTTCATGTGTGTGGTGTATAGATGAGGTGACGAGTACCTATGCACAATTGTTTGTTTACCATGATTCCTTCCCCGTTTCTCATTTATATGCTTCCTGGCTTAACTATTTTGTGATCATTGAGGTTTATATGGCTATTTGTTTCATTAAATTATTGCCAAGTATTGTTGCAAGTGTGTTAAAAGTATTGGTTGTCCCTTTGACTTTGTTATGGTACATAAATATTGAGCTGGATGACAGCGTTACGGTATTTACATATATTCTGGTTGGTTTCATTATGAAATGATCTTTGATACAACTTATGAGCTATACTGTTTTCTGTTTACAATTGTTGAGATAAAAGTGTTGTGAAAGTCTTGGCCTGTATTGTGAAAGTTTACGTAAATAAATAAATTGATGATATGTCTAGTGGGAGCGGGTTGCACGCCGCAACAAGAAGTGATAAGGGTGGACATGTGGGATCGAGTTGTACGTCGTAACAGGAGTAATAAGGGTGATATATATGTAGGGAGGAGCAATAAGGGTGGAGAGGTGGGAGCGGGTTGCACGCCGCAACAAGGAGCAATAAGGGAGGACACCTATGTTTTTACTGATTTTCCAAGAAAAAGCAAAGATTTGAAAAATTATTGTTTTACTTTACTATTTTACGTATTTTACACTTCTATTTTCAAAAATCAAAAATCAAAATTTTTGGAAATTTATGTGAGATTTTGGTTATAGTTGAGGCCTGGAAGAGGCAAGTAAATTATTTCAATTATTGTTACAGGTTTATTGTTCTTGTTTGTTTAGATTTGTATTTTTTTTCTTGTTTTGTTATATATATACTGTTACAGGTTAAGTTACATTGCCCCGCCTTATCCTCGTCACTACTTCGTCGAGGTTAGGCTCGGCACTTACTCAATACATGGGGTCAGTTGTACTAATACTACACTCTGCACTCTTTTGTGCAATTCCAGGTACTGGTCAGAGTTAGGAGATTTTAGTAGCTGATGTAATTTCTCGGAGACACGAGGTAGATCTGCTAGCATCCGCAGATTCCTGGAGTCTTCACTTATTTTTGGACACTGTTTTACTTCTTTCAAAACAGATATACAATTCCTTCAGCCCATTATTTGTAGCATTCTTAGTAGTTCGTGAATTGTGACACCAGTCCGTGGGATAGTCTTATGATTAGTTCTTTAGTTAGAGGTCCGGTTTGGTTATTCATTTATTATTTTATTTGTGGAATTATGCAATGGCAGTAATAAAGCTTAGTTTATTTTGAATTGTTTTGTTATGGTTGAATGAATTTTAATGGAAATTAACTAAGTAAATCCTAATATTGGCTTGCCTAGCAAGTGTAGTGTTAGGCGTCATCACAATCCCTAAGGTTGGGAATTTGGGTCGTGACAAGTTGGTATCAGAGCACTAGATTGCTTAGGCCTCACAATTCACGAACAAGCTTAATAGAGTCTGAAGGATCAATACGGAGACGTCTCTCAGAGGCTATCAAGTTAGGAACACACTATATTTCTATTCTCTTCTACTCTATCGTGTTGTTCTTGTTATCTCCAATACTTCCAGAACTCTTCTACTTTCTTGTAAATGGCGGGAATACGTGCTTTTTTTCCACGAATCTACTGATAACTAGTGATTTGTACTACTATTTCCTCCCTTTTTCTTAGGTTTTTGAGGCAACAATTGGTCTAATTAACCCCACATTTTGATGCAAATGGTTTGAATTGCAAGAACTGAGTGGATTTGTAAATATTGATCCAAAAGACCTCAAAAAGAAGTAGAACTTGCCAAATTCCAGAACCCAGCCAAACCGCTGCAACGCCCATTTTTCCGTTGCAGCGTATGTCCCATCACTGCAACAGATTTCTCTTCGTTGCCACGCTGAAAAGTTCAGAGAGCTATTTTTCAAGCTATCCAAAGCGCGGTCCGTGCTACTTTTCCGCTGCAGCGATTTACTAACCGTTGCATCGCCTAATTATCCGCTGGAAGCGGTTGTTAAGATCCAGAGAGTTGGCAGCATAGGAATTTCGAGATTCTTCGGTCAGCGTAATTATTCTGTTGCCGCGTTTTAGTTGCCGCTGCAGCGCCTCATAAATCCGATGGGCGCGAAGTATAAGAACCAGAGAACTGAAAAATGCAAAACCGCTGTAGCGGTCATTAATCCGCTGCAGCGGAAGTCTCTTCTCCCCAGCGCTAAAAAATATGCTAGGAGCGGATTCTCTGTAGGGGCATTTTTGTCCAGTATTTTCAGCCATGTAAAAATAGATCTTTTCTTCATTTTTAGGGCATCAGCCGTTTGGAGAACACGTGAACACACTTTTTAGCTATTTTGAGTAATTTTAGCTTAGCTTTAGCCATAGTTCTTCAATTATCATCTTGTAATTTACAATTATGAGCTTAAATTCATCTTCTACTTGTGTTTCTCCTTCAAATATGAGTAGCTAGACCCTTAAGCTAGGGTTATGACCCAACCCTAGTGTGGGTACTTAATGAGTTTTCAATTTTAGAGTGATTATGTGTATGGGTGTGTGGTATTTAGCTTAATTTGTGCGAAATCTCAGATTTAGTGGTTACCAACACTACTTCAAACCTTTATGACTAGGGTCACTCTTGAGAAAGATGACCCAGGTCTAAGTAATTAAGCTAACAAAATATTGGGGTGAGCTCAAGAGGTTGATAGCCCCAGTAAAAGGGTGGATGCTAGAGATAGCTACACCCAATTTGAGCCAATTCGTGCGGTTCATGAAAACACCCAATTGTGCTTGAGAAAGCCAATTTTGGCAAAGTTACCCATATTACCGAGAGGTAGTGGGTGAGTGCATTAGCATGAGGTTATGCCATTAATCCCCATTTCACAATGTCATTCTAGATTCTAGACCCCTTGATTACTCACTTAGGAGGAAGTCACAGCCCTAGTCCCTTTTATCAACTGAGAAAACCTTCAAAAATATATTAGTTAGCTAGTAAGTTCAAATAGACTAAACCGTAGTATAATTCCCAAAACTTTTTTATGAGAAGTGTAATTAAGAACACGATACGCTACTAAATCACTTAGACACTCGACTCCAACATACATAGCTCCCTGTGGAAATCGATCCCGACCCTTCGGGTAAAAGCTGCATTGACCCCCGTACTTGCTACTCTTTAGTGGTATAGGCGGGAGCCGATCACCGATATATCAGGTTCTCCCGCAACACCAGTCCTAAACCATAGAGGATGCAAGAAAACTTCCATTCATGGCACGTGGAAACTCAAGTAGAAAACAAAACTCAAGGCCTAATTGGAATCAGTGAATCTCAAAAGGGAACCACATATAAGCGGAGAAACTATTTTGTGAATATAAGATCAAGAATTCATACGGGATATTGTGTGATAATAGCCCCTGCTTCAACCATTTCTTTTCTTTCAAAACAATCCACAAGTCAATACAGAAGTCAATCATGTTGGCACCAAACAATCCACCAAGTCAGCCTATGGGCACAACCTCAATTTAAACCTTCCATTCCTTCTAAATTAACAAAATTATACCCACACTACAAGATCAATTCTCTAAAAGAAAGCCACGAAGCTATATATCATTAAGGAGAGGTAAAACAAAGAGAAAAGATCAACCGCTTATCAAGGATATCACCGCTCAAAATAAAACATACCCTACATAATTTCAACATAACCATCCACACGAGAACCAGGTAGTGTCACATAACAGAGATATAATAAATAACATGAAAAACATGATACCAATTCACCTAAAAGATAAAATGCAAACTAAGTTGTCACAGGAACACAAGAACCAAATCCCAACACCAATCTACAAGAAAGTAAAGAAATAGTTACATCCCAAATCACAGTTATTCAAAGAGGCCACCTCAACCTGAAGTCTAACAAATAAAGTGAAAATGATAAACGGTGCCCCCCTGAATACTGCATCATGTACTCCCCTCGCTGTCAGACTCTGTCACACCCTCCTCTCTCTCCTCCTCGGACCAGGGAGCTGGAACCTCATCCTCTTCCTCCGGCTCAGTCGATGGCAATGGCTCCTGAGGCTTCAACACCTTAAACATCCCCTTCACACCCCTCCACATGATAATGAAGAACTTGTCTCTCTTCTTCTCCCTTCTCTTAATCCAGGCATGTGCACCTGCCAGCTTGTCATGAGAAGTACTCAAGCCACCATGTGCCGTGAATGAGCTCCCTGTTTCTTCTGATACTCAAGGTATTTCTTGAAGTCTTTATGTGAAACATATATAGAGGGTCCCTCAGATGTTTCCCCCCGTCCCTGTGGAAGTCGAGATACCAGCTCGCGAACCTGCCTCATCTCCTCAGAAAGCACAACAAATGGGCCACCGGTGGAAGAAGAAGGCTAACTAACCGGCTCAGCCTGAGGAGGCAATCCCACTTTTCTCTTCTTGCTCTTGACAGCTCCACCCTCTCGTCTCTTCTTCAAGGGATGGATAGGCTTACCTGGCTACCCAGTTGTCCCCTGGATCCTCCTCCACCTCATCCACTTGGCACAACTCAGTAATAAGAGATGGGAATAAAAGTGACATACCACCAAGGCGAAGGTACTCCTTTAGCTCACTGACGAAGATTTCACCAACATTGAGTGGAATGCCGTCAAGGATACAAGCTACCATCAGTGCTCTCAGTATGGGCACATTCCAGATGTTGGACGCTGGAGAGACACGGCTGCACACAATAACTAGCCATATCTTGGCTTCGGCGGTGAACTCTTGGGAGGTGATTGATTTCTTATCTAATTCCCAAGGAACATCCACACCTGGGCATAGCTTGGAAGCCAACCAATACCCTAGAAGCTTATCCTTCTCTCGGAATGGATCCATGTCGTGGTTAGGGAGGTGGTAGATGTTGTTCACAGCTTCTGCCCCAAAATGCACCATCTTTCCTCCAATTCTCATCTTCGGCCTTTTCATGTTGATGGCAGGGAGATTCGCGTAGAACTCCCTAACCTATTGCTCATTTTCCCTACAAGGTGGAGGGGCGAAACAAATCCAGCTCATAGCAACAAGCTTCTGGTAGCAATCAGGCAGACGTTACTCAACTTTATCCATCTCAATTCCACTCTCCGGGAGCAGCTTCTTTGTGATTAGCTCATTGTAATACCGTTCCTGGAACCCTCGTGATAAAAATCTGTGTTGGTCGTAGTTGTCCCCAAGTTCCATGGGACTTCCGGGCAAGGATTCAGTGGAGTTAGAACTCATTCTCAATATGTGAGCCTGCAAAAGAAATCATTGGAATGAAAATGGAGTATAACTATGAGATATGTTGCAAAAATCTTAGATATCAAAAGGGTGATTGGACAGTTGAAACCATACTTAGAAAAAATTTCAAAATTTTCAATATATGCAAATGCTCGCTCTCTGATGTCGCATTTGCGACATTTCCTTTGCAAATGCGAAGTTTTCAGTCCCCCTTAAGAAGTTGCATTTGCGACTATTTCCTTGCAAACGTGAAGTGGCCTTGGATCGCAATTGCGAGCCATCCTTTGCAATTGCGAAGGCCCCCAAAGCAGTCAGAGTTCGCAAATGCAAACTCCCCTTCGCAAATGCGAACCCGTCGTCCCCAGCCCTAGAACAGTCCCTAACTTTTGAAATTTCTTCCATGAAATCACTTCTAAACACCCCAAATAGTATTTACACACTAAATCATGCAATAAACATCACATACGACCACAAAAATGCAAAGGAATTCCAAAATCTAAACCCAAAATGTTACCTTTGTTTCTAAACATCAATGACACTCAAATCTTTCTCAAATTTCTAACCCATTGTTGGATTAACACTCTCAACCATCCTCACCCAGCAAACAACAACATGAAATATGTGATTTTTAATACTTTGTGCCTAGAAAACTTGAAATTTTTCCAAGCCCTAGGTTTTTGAGAAAATAATTGAAAAGGCAGAAGAAGAGGAAGAAGAAAATGCAAGGATTTAGCAATTTTACCTGATTGTTACACTTAGGAGTGAAGATTTGAGAGTTTGAAGGTTGGGAAGAACTCAATCGTCTGTTCCCTTGAGTCCCAAAATGAATTTTTCAGTTTTCTGCAAATGAAAACCGTCAGACCCCTTAAAGGCCCTCAGGTATCGCATTTGCGATACCCAGTTCGCAAATGCAAACTCCCCCAGGAAACTGTCCAGTTCGCAAATGCGAACTCCAATTCAAAAAAAATATTTTTAAAAAATAATGATAATAGTAATAATAATAATAATAAGGATAACAATAATAATAGAATTATAAATAAATAATAATAAAATAATCCTTACACTGAACAATTCTAATTGTTAGAACGACTAATTAATGAGAGATAATGGATTGCTATCATCAGGCGCCACATTTAACGACATGGCACGACTTGAATCAAATTTTACCCTTTGTCTCGCCACTTGGGAAATAGATATTGGTCACCTAAATTGGAATCAAGCTTGTGACCATGAACTGTGGGAATCATAGGTTGATGATCAAACCGAACTCTAATTTCTCCACTTTGCACTTCTCGGTTTTATGTGAGAAAGGTTATTTGCCCTATTATCCCTTTCAAATTATAAAGGTGTGACTTTTGTCCCTCCTCCTCGCAATCTCTTTTTGACTCGTATAGTTCAATTTTCATATCTCCACACAGGTCCGATGTTGAGAAATGCTTGAAATGTGACGTCGTAATCTTTCAATAACTCCAACCATCTCCTCTGTCCCTGATTGAGATTCTTTTGCTTGAATAAGTACTGGATACTGCGATAGTCTGTGAAAACCTTACACGACACACCATAGTGATAGTGCCTCGAATTCTTTAATGCATGAACAATTACTGTCAAATCTTAGAAATCCAATTCTTCCCAAAAATTCTAATGTCCTTTATTTTTCCCTGGACTAGAATCTATCTCAACCATATTTTAATCATGCCGGTTGACTCTAAGTCCTCATTCTCTTGGTATCACAAATACTCGTGGAGTTGGTTGGCGAATGTTCAATTCTTGAATTTCCCAAGTAAAATTCACATTTCCCTCGGAGGACTCTTCTTGAAATTATTTCACATTTTCAAATGATGGATATAATGAGCCTCAATCGATGATTTCTAAGCGTATTTTTCCAACGGTGAATAGCATTCCCTCTTCATTATTGTTTCCCAAAAATAAAGGAATTTTCCTTCAGTTCGGGTGCAGTAGAGAGATCAGCCATTGAGACAACTACTTGGGAGTCCGAGACGAATAGGCGGAGTAGTTAACTCCAAAATTATTTACCAAACCGAGTAATTTTCTATGTCCGTTCGAGGACGAACGTTTGTTTAAGAGCGGGAGATTGTGATGACCCAAAGGGTCATATTATGGATTAAGATTCCATTCTAGGCTCATTAGCCTTAAAAAGACAAATTTTTATTATGTCGATTCGCGTGCGCAGTCCGGGCGTGATTCCGACAAGCTTTGATGTGAAAATACGAGAAATAGAAATTTCTAGAGTTAAAATTTAGTTTAGTTGACTTTGGTCAACATTTTGAGTAAACGGACCCGGATCTGTGTTCCGACGATCCCGAGAGGTCCAAAGTAAAATATGGGGCTCGGGCGTATTCCCGGAATTGAATTCCGAGGTCCCTAGCCTTAGAAAATAATTTTTGAAGAAAATTGTTCTGCTGGTTAATTCAAGAAATAAGGAAATGAAACAATATGTGAAATTTATGATATCGGGCCCGTATTTTAGTTTCGGAGGCCAGAACAAGTTCGCTATGTTATTTAAATCCTATCTTTGAAGTTTCATGAGAATCGGAGTTGATTTGATGTAATTCGAGCATCCGGTTGAAAAGTAAGAAAATTTAAGTGTTCTTGAGAAAAATCATGAGTTTTGAGGTTAAATTCGTAGTTTTGATGTTATGTTTATGATTTGATCACACGAGAAAGTCTGTGTGGTATTTTTAGACTTGCGTGCATGTTTGGTTTGGAGCCCCGAGGGCTCAGGTGAGTTCCAGATAGGTTTAGGCTATGTTGCGCTTGTGTTGATGCTTCATCGTCATTTCTTCAAGTATAAATGAAACCACACTAAGAAAATTAGCTCCAAATTTAGTTTTTTATTGAACAATTAGATCCGTATCGTAATTACAGAGCCATAGGAAAAAGAATCATCGAATTTGGACATCGTATGAGGAAGTTATGCCCATATTAGTGTCGGAAAAAAAATTGTTGGTGCTAAATGTCGCAAATGCGAACTCCGGGTCGCAAATGCGACATCTGCAGCCTATTAAATGAGATTTTAGACGGGATTTTTACCTAGTTTTCAATTCTCTCAAACCCAAAACCTCCATAGACGATTTTTCAAAGACCCAAACTTCTCCAAATCATTGGTAAGTGATCTTTAACTAATTCCTTAACAACTTTTAACAAGATTTCAACTTAGAATCTAGAGTTTTCATGGTAAAAATTGGGATTATTGGGTATAACTTAGAAAATTCAAATTTGGGGATTTAGACCTCGAATTGAGGCCGGATTCCGTAATCAATTGCATATTCGGGCTCGGGGGAGAATGGGTAAACGGGTTTTGGTCCGAACCTCGAGTTTAGACCAAGCGGGCCCGGGATCGATTTTTGTATTTTGATAAGAAAACATAGGGAAACCATAGTTTTTCATTAAAGTTGATCCCTTTAGGCTATGATTGATAACATTGAACCAGTTGTGATTAGATTCGAGCGGATTAGAAGCAAATTCTAAAGGAAAGGCAGTGCTAGAACAGTGAATTGCTTGTGAGATCGAGGTAAGTGTTTGGTTTAACATTGACTTGAGGGAATAGGAATCCCAAACTTTATTGCTATGTGAATTTTCATGTGTGTGGTGTATGGGTGAGGTGACGAGTAACTATGCACTACCAAATTGTTTGTTTACCATGATTCCTTCCCCGTTTCTCATTTATTTGCTTCCTGGCTTAACTATTTTGTGATCATTGAGGTTTACATGGCTATTTGGTTTCATTAGATTATTGTCAAGTATTGTTGCAAGTGTGTTAAAAGTATTGGTTTTCCCTTTGATTTTGTTATGGTACATAAATATTGAGTTGGATGACTGTGTTACGGTATTTACATATATTCTGGTTGGTTTCATTATGAAATGATCTTGGATACAACTTATGAGCTATACTGTTTTCTGTTTACAATTGTTGAGATAAAAGTGTTGTGAAAGGCGTGGCCTGAATTGTGAAAGTTTTCACAAATAAATAAATTGATGATATGTCTAGTGGGAGCGGGTTGCACGCCGCAACAAGGAGTGATAAGGGTGGACATGTGGGATCGGGTTGCACGTCGTAACATGAGTAATAAGGGTGATATATATGTAGGGAGGAGCAATAAGGGTGGAGAGGTGGGAGCGGGTTGCACGCCGCAACAAGGAGTGATAAGGGTGGACATGTGGGATCGGGTTGCACGTCGTAACATGAGTAATAAGGGTGATATATATGTAGGGAGGAGCAATAAGGGTGGAGAGGTGGGAGCGGGTTGCACGCCGCAACAAGGAGCAATAAGGGAGGACACCTATGTTTTTACTGATTTTCCAAGAAAAATCAAAGATTTGAAAAATTATTGTTTTACTTTATTATTTTATGTATTTTACACTTACTTCTATTTTCAAAAATCAAAATTTGGAAATTTTGGAAATTTATGTGAGATTTTGGTTATAGTTGAGGCCTGGAAAGAGGCAACTAAATTATTTCAATTATTGTTTCAAGTTTATTATTTTTGTTTGTTTAGATTTGTATTTTCTTCTTCTTGTTTTGTTATATATATACTGTTACAGGTTAAGTTACATTGCCCCGCCTTAGCCTCGTCACTACTTCGTCGAGGTTAGGATCGGTACTTACTCAGTACATGGGGTCGGTTGTACTGATACTACACTCTGCACTCTTTTGTGCAATTCCAGGTCATTGCTCGGAGACACGAGGTAGATCTGCTGGCGTCCGCAGATTCCTGGAGTCTTCACTTATTTTCGGACACTGTTTTACTTCTTTCAAAACAGATGTACAATTCCTTCAGCCCATTATTTGTAGCATTCTTAATAGTTCGTGAATTGTGACCCCAGACCCTGGTATAGTCTTATGATTAATTATGTAGTTAGAGGCCCGGTTTGGTTATTCATTTATTTTTTTATTTGTGGAATTATGCAATGGCAGTAATAAAGCTTAGTTTATTTTGAATTGTTTTGTTATGGTTGAATGGATTTTAAAGAAAATTAACTAAGTAAATCCTAATATTGGCTTGCCTAGCAAGTGTAGTGTTAGGCGCCATCACGATCCCTAAGGTTGGAAATTTGGGTCGTGACACGGCCATTTTAATGGGTCTTATAATATATGGTTAGCCCACCCCAACCCTATGTGGACCGCAGGCCCCCACGGGTCGGACCATCATTTAAAAAAAAAAAAACATATATATATATATATATATATATATATATATAAGTTCTAGTCTAATAAAAGATAAATATTTAAAAGTTAAAAATATCTTATTGGAAAAATCTCGCAAGATTTAATAACTTTTTTTTATTGTTCCAATATAACATAATAATCATTAAAAAAGTAAAAGACAATACTATATTTCCTTCACTAAAAGTAAAAACTCAAAACAAGCTATTCAAGAGAACGTCCATGACGCTTATGGGATATCCAACACATCATCTCATCATCATCAACAACAACAACAAACCTAGTTTGATCCCAACATGTGGGGTCTGGGGAGGGTGATTTGTATGCAGACCTTACCCCTACCTAATGCAGGTAGAGAGGTTGTTTCCAATAGACCCTCCGCTCAGGAAGGGCAAGAAGAAGAAGAGGTAAGCAAGGAAGGAAGAAAGATGGAAGAGAAAAAAAAGGGAGAGATAAAGGATAAATAGTATCAAATAATAGCAACAGGGAATACAATACCTGAGGCGAACAAAACCACATAACGTAATGAAAATCTAAGAATATGAAGGGACATGTATGCTACTATGCCTATCAGTGAACACTATAAACTACCTACTAACCTTTTACCTTAATCCTCGACCTCCACACCCTCCTATCAAGGGTCATGTCCTCAGTGAGCTGAGGCAGCTCCATGTCCTGCCTAATCACTTCACTTCAGTACTTCTTAGGCCTACCTCGACCCCTTCTCAAACTCTCCATATCCAACCTCTCACACCTCCTGACAGGGGCATCAATGCTTCTTCTCCTAACATGTCTGAACCATCTCAGTCGCGACTTCCGCATCTTGTCCTCCACGGAGGCTACTCCCACTCTGTCCTGGATAGCTTCATTCTTAATCCTATCTCGCCCGGTACACCTACACATCAATATCAACATCCTCATCTCTGCTATTCTCATCTTCTGCACGTGGGAGTTCTTGATTGTCCAACACTCAGGCCCATACATCATAGCGGGTCAAACCACCACTCGATTAAACTTACCCTTAAATCTTACTGGCACATTCCTATCACATAGAACACCGGAAGCGAGCCTCCACTTCATCCATCCCGCTCCGATGCGATGTGTGTCATCTTCGTCAATCTCCCTGTTACCGTGGATAATAGACCCGAGATACTTAAAACTCGCTCTCTTGGGGATAACTTGAGCATCAAGCTTAACCTCTACATCTGCACATCTCATCAAATACATTTGAATCCGTTTGTGACAAGGTTGTCTTAACATCTTAATTTTCATCTACATCTACAATTCATATGCAATGTTAAATAGTTAAATATTAAAAAAATTAAAATTTAATAACTATAATATTAAAATTCACATAAAAAATATTACCAGTTTTAGTTTGGGAAAGTCGTGCAGCCAATTCCGAGTAGTAACAAGTGTTTGGACATTTTCATGATGGATGCAACTTTTGCACTTTGTCAGAACACACAGACCAATGCTAAAATATTGATTCCGATCCTACAACGGTAATAGGAATACTAAGTATATCACGCGCCATCACTGAAAGATCGGGATATTTTCTAGAATGGTCCTTCCAATACATGACAACATCCATCTCTTGAAACTTCTCAAGATCAAGCTTTCGTTCCTCTAAGTAAAATCCAATCCTGACTTTCCATCGCTAGAGGCAGTATACTTTTATATTTTAAATAAATATTAGGCCCACAGGTAGGCCCATCCCAGCCCTAGTAAAGCCTCATGGGCCACGAGTTTACTTGGGCCGCGCTTAAAAGCCTCGTTTTTAAATCGTCTCCAAAAAATCTAGCCCACCCCTTCTAAATCATGAGTTGTGCTGGGCTGGTCCAATGTGCCATGCCCATATTGACGGCTCTAATTTGAATCTCTTTGTATCAGTAAGATATTTAACAATAATCATAAATGGCGCAGGACCACACGTACAGGAAAATTCAAAATTAAAATATGTCCTCTGGAGATGGGGTGCAGTACTCGAGTCTTTATTGGAGAAATTAAATAAAGTCATTAAAAAGGTCCTGCCAAACTAAATAAAAGTTTCTAATTTTGTTGCAGTGTGAGAAATTTGTGGTAGAAATTCAAAAATAGCCAGATTTACAAGTGGTCATTTAAAAATAGCCACAGTTTCAAAAGTAATCAAAGTTTATCCACTTTTCATGTAAATATAAATCCGAACGAAAACACTGTTCAAAATCCGAAAAATACTCCAGCATAATATACTGAAATTTCACTATAATATACTGGAACTTCAGCATAATACTGGAATTTATACTGGAGTTCCAACAAAGTATATGGGTCCAACATAATATGCTGGAAGTTCATATACAGGTGCTCGAATCTCCTGTATATTATGCTGGAAGTTCATACACAGGTGCACTGAACTCCAGTATATTATGCAGGACCGGTCTCTGTTCCAGCAAAATAGTGGCTATTTTTCAATGACTTGGCAAACGCCGACTATTTGTTTTGTTGATAACTAACCACATTTTATATACCAAGTAATATTTACAAAGCATTTCTCATTTCCAGTCTGATCTGGACATAAACCCCAGATTCAACTGCACATCTCATTTCTATTTCTTCTAACTACTATCCTATTCACGTATCCATACAAACAGTAGGATAGTAGTTAAGTTCTAATAATCTTTCCTTCAACCTTTGTGTCATGTTTCCTCTACAGTGGATGTCTTGGACTAGTTGTCGAGTAATTGCTTCAATGCTCCTCTGCTTCACTTGAAATATCCTTGAATTTCTCTCTTGCCATATGTAGTATATACTTCCAGCTAAAGCCATTCTATACACTTCTGCTTTAAAACTCCTTTCTTTGTATTGTCTTGTAGTGCATTCTAATTCTTGTCCACATTCTATCACCTGCCTCTGTATTCCTTGCCATTGTAGCATTGTTGACCATACTCTTGCTGAAAAAGAACATTTAAAGAATAAATGATCAATGGTTTCTTCTTCCCTGTTGCATAATGTGAATATTGTATCCTCTACACACCCCATTTGCTTAATCTTTCTCTTGTTAGTAATCTTCTTCTTTTTTTAGGGTAAAATGAAAGCAACCCGTGCTATTTTTACGAAATTTGTTTGGTTTTAAATAGGCCTATATGGTGAGCAAGTCCAGAATTTTTATTATTTTACATGATAGTTATATATATACCACACTTATTTGTAATTCTCTAATGTCGATGAATAATAATATGGCAAACCATTTAAATTTTATCCACGCTTACTTTCATGGCTAGAAAACTTACCTTAGATGAAGTCGATGTAGAGGTAAACTGCTTAAAAATTCGATTTACAAATACTAAAATAAAATTGGGATATTAGAGAGTAGAAAAGCACATTATGGACTTTAACACATGTGTTTAGCCTTAAAACGGATAATAATTGCATTTATACGCAGTTTTAAGAATATGTGGATTAATATAATACAAGTGATCTGTCACGACCCGGAATTCCCACCTTCGGGACCGTGATAGCGCCTAACATTCACTTGCTAGGCAAGCCGACGTTAGAGGATTCTTTAAACCAATTTTAGTCAATTTTAATAACAGAATCAATTAAGCTAAATAGATGCTAAAACTGAAATGCAGATTAACATAAAGCCCATAATATTTGATACAATTCAGATCCGGAGTCACAACTCACGAGCTTCTAAGATTTACTACAAACAGAGTCTGAACGAAATACAATTGTTCTGAATGAAAAGAAACAGTAAAATAAGAAAACTAGAAAGGGACTCCAAGGTCTGCGGACGCCAACAGATCTACCTTGAGTCTCCGATAAGCAAGTCCGAACTGCCAAACCTCACAATTAGCTAGGGCCTGTACCAAAATCTGCACAAGAAGTGCAGAGTGTAGTATGAGTCCAACCGACGCCATGTACTTTTAAGTGTCGAGCCTAACCTCGACGAAGTAGTGACGAGTCTATGACAAGACACCCACATAATAAACCTGTGTAGATAATAATATATGTACAAGAAAACAACAAATAACAGCTAAACATGTACACATTGGGAGGGGGACATGCTAAAGGGGAAACAAGATACGAGAAATACAGCAGAAATGATAACCAGAATAATCAATATGCCTTTAACCAGTGAAAATAATTAAGCACAATAAAGAAAATTGTACGATATCACCCTGCGTGCTTTTACTCTCAATCTCACAATGAAACAATGATACTTCACGACATCTTCCTTCGTTCTTTTACTCTCAACCTCACAATATAAATCAATAGATACAACACGGCATCACCCTTCGTGCATTAACTCTCATAATATGGCACGACATTAGCCTTCGTGCATTAACACTCACAATATGTCACGACATCACCCTTCGTGCATTAACACTCACAATATGTCACTGCATCATCCTTCATACATTAACACTCACAATATGTTACGGCATCACCCTTCGTGCATTACACTCTCCCTTACCACATAACAATGAACAAGTAATAGCAAGGAGACAAAATCAACAAGAACAAGCCTTACTTCAACAATGGGTCCACAATACCAATCTCAACTTTAGAATCAATATTCAATTATCACAAAATCTCATAAACCCGGTAAGAACGATCAATTTCGTAAGTAACTAGTCTAGACATGGATAACAGAATCAAAGTAAGCAATAAACTATAAGGAACAAGTCCTACCCGCATGCTTTAACCCGACAACAATGCATAAGTACTTGTCACCTCACATATATATTGTACCCAACATCTAAACAAGTAAAAAATAGACAAACAAGTCTTAATCCCTCAAGTCAAGGTTAACCACGACACTTACCTCGCTCCAAAGGTCCACTCAAAGCTCAACCATAACTTTGCCTTTCAAATAAGCCTACAAACGAATAAAATCTAGCAAATTACCAACCAAACGATTCAAATTAAGCCTTAGGAACTACCCACGCTTGCAAAGGATTCAATTTAGGCCATTATTGAAAAAGTAAAAAAAAGTCAACTCCTGGGCTCGCTTGGTCCTAACACGAAATTCTGACCAAAACCCGATTACCCATTCACCCCCGAGCCCGATTATGTAATTTGTTTTGGAATCCGACCTCAATTTGAGGTATAAATCCCCATTTTTACGAAAATCCCTAATTCTACCTAAAACCTCCAATTTTCACCATGAAAACACAAGATTTTGAGGTTGAAATCTTAGGAAATGTAGTGTAAGATTGAAAGAAACTAGTTTAAAATCACTTACCAATGATTTGGGGAAGAAGAGTCCTTTGAAAAATCGCCTCTAGGGTTTATGAGTTTGAGAATTTGAGAGAATGCACAAAAATGGGAAGAACACCTCGCAAATGCGAAGTTTGCGCACCTCTGCTTTCAATGCATTTGTGATGGAATGTTCGTAAATGCGAACTCTGGCCTCCCCGCAAATGTGACCTCCTAATCGCAAATGCGAACTCTCAGTGACCCGGGCACTCTTCGCAAATGAGAAGAAGTTGCTCGCAAATGCGAGCCTGATAGAATTTGGGATGTTCACAAATGCGAACACTGATCTCGCAATTGCGAGATCAGAGACTACTACAAGAAATTGCTGAACACCAGCTGAGTTTTCTAAGTCTAAACCTCTCTGTAGCCTATCCGAAATTCACCCGAGCCCTCGGGGCTCTAAACTAACTATGCACACAAGTCTAAAAATATCATACAAACTTGCTCGCTCGATCAAATCGCCAAAATAACACATAGAACTACAAATTTAGCATCAAATCAAAGGGATTTTTCAAGAAAACTCATGAATTTTTAATTTTACAACCGGACGTCCGAATCACGTCAAACTAACTCTGTTCCTCACCAAATTTGACAGACGAGTCATAAATATAGTATTGGACCTATACCGGGTTCCGAAACCAAAATACGGACCCGATATCCAAAAAGTCAAACATTGGTGAAATATTTCAAAGTCATTAAGCCTTTAACTATCAAATTTCAACAAAGTGCGATTACTCGGGCTAGGGACTTCCCAATTTGATTTCGGGCATACACCCAAGTCTCAAATCACGATACAAAGCCATCGGGACCGTCAAAAGATGAATCCGGGTCCTTTTGCTCAAAATTTTGATCGAATTCAATTCAAATGGATTTTAAGGCAAAGTTTTCATATTTTCACAGTTTTTAATATAAAGGCTTTCCGAAAAATCACTCGGACTGTGCAGCAAAACGAGAAAGGTTAAAATGAGGTATTTAAGGCTTCAAATCGCAAAATTAGGTTCTAAAACATAAGATGACCTATCGGGTCATCAATTGATCAATGGCGTAAGATTTAACAAATGAAAGACGTAATAAATGACAGTGATAAGAGTGAGTCTGTGCTCGGTTAATGGCTTAACGAGGAACTTGTCTTCGGTTCCGAGCTCCACTTATGAAGAACTTATGAACAAAAACAAGAACTTTGAATAACTTTTAGAAAAAGAGAGAACATAAGTATATTCTTTGGTATATGTGTTACAGTTTGTCTAATGAATAATGAGTTTCCCCGTTAGATAGTAGGGGAGTTTTACCCTAGGTACAATTCTAAGAAAGGTAAAAATCTTCCTTTTCGCTAATCACTGATTTTCTGCCGATATGGGCCGAGATTCACGCCGTGATATCCGGTTGGGCACGGACATCACGACCCTTTGCTAGTCCTCGGCGGTTGTTTGGTTTTCTCTTCGAAGTTTTGGGACTCGAACCGGACCCGGAGGATGTGGTCCCAATGGCTCCGAGGGCAATCTTTTGCTCGAGCCCTGATACGAGAGGCTCCTCGCTCTGGTTTCGATTCCTTACATTTACGCCTGCTTCGTTTGCCTTCCCGAAAAATCGGAGTGTTCACAAGGCTCGGTTTTACCTGTGTACGGCCTGCTATTTACCAAAAAAGATATTATAAATGTTATTTGGCGAGTTAAACAATTCCTTTTCTTTTAAAAGTTTATTTAACTATGAAAATTAGTACTTAAATTTAATTATTTTTCTAAATGTATAAGATATATTTCAAAAATAAGAAATCAATGTAAAAAACTTACTATATATTTGTGTATATTACAATAAAAATATATCTATGCAGTATATGTATTTATGAATGGAACCAAGTCAGGTCTCTGCCCCCATTTTTGTAATTAATGATTGAGTTTCTTTTTAATTAATTAAAAGGAAGAACATGAGTCCGTAGGGTGCATACTTTGAACCATGTTAAATTTTCTAGCATTAAACCCTGTATTTTCTAAAAACAAGTAGCAAAACTATTAAATCTTGTCGTCCAATTAGAAACGTGTAATTATTTTAGTCAGTTCCTAACCCAAATGAAAATACTATATCAGCACATGGTACGTGCGCGTGGAGTATTTCTATATATTGGCTACGTAAGATGTCTTTCTTGTGCTATTATTGTGAAATATAATTATTATTGGTCCTTCCTATTCGACAGGTACCTAATTTAATTAAAGATTAATTTTTTTTTTTTGGTGATTACCTCAATATATACGTACATACCTGTCTATATTCATTTTTAATTATGAACATTAATTGTTAGTTTGTTACTAGTGCATCTGCGAGAGATCATTAGGGTTTCATAATTTGACATCGACTTAGGAAATTTGAGATAGTAGTCTAAAATCAGGTTAGAATCCGGGGAGGAGGAGGGACTATTGACATCCAAATTAATTGATCTAAGACTAATGAACTTTATATACGATTATCTATTCTGAAATTGGAGTTATAGTCAGGTGTTTTCTTTCTTCTTAGTATGGTTACAATTTTACCTGTTAGGTGTAGGGTTCAAATATATATAAAAGAAAAGATCAAACGATTTCTCGTCGTTTTCCTTCTTCACCCCATTCACGGGCCTTCTCAAGAAGTAAAAAGGAGGATGAAGAAATTAAAGCGACAACAAAAGGAAAAGAAGAAATATCATACTAGTACCAATTATATCGGTTTGTATCGGTTGAGTATTGTCGGGTTTTTCGGGTTTTCGGGTTTTCGGTTTTTTTTTGTTACATAAATATTATTCTAATCTTACTTTGTTAAAGTTGTAGATAAAGTTTTGATAAGTGAACATATGTTTAGAAAAAATTGAAAAAATTGACAAACATATGATCTATTAAAATATTCTAATGGGAGATTTTTTTTAATAATACATGATAGTTATTTTCTTAGTCGTCTAACAATAATTTTCGTTAATGTACGCTTTCTAAGTTAACACATGAGATGATCCCAAATATTTCAATATTTTTTAAAGAAAATTCAATATAAAGTCTTAAAAATATATATATAAATAATACATTTATATGTCGGTTTGGTCCGGATTTTTTTACTCAATTCCAAACCAAGTCAAACCAAACCTAGTCGGGGTTTTTAATCGATTTAGTTTGATTTTTCTGTTTGGTGCCGTTTTCGAGTTCCACTACTAAAAATCCGGGAAAAAAAATTGAAGTCATCATTTGGTAGAGATTTGGATTGAGTTTGAATAAGAATTGCAATAGAAAATCGCATGAAGAAGTTCGGCTATGTAGCTAGCGACGCATTATATATACGCGCTATTAGGTAGATATATTATTTTGTATAAATATATATAGTATATATAATATAAGAGCGTATAAACATTGTTGAAAAAAATAGTGGCTATATGTAACCTGAAAAATATGATTACGTGAGTGCAAAATGTTGTGTTAGGTTGTATAGTTTTGAAAATTTCGCTAAAATCACCCTCCAAATTATGTACGTAATTTAGCGCATAGTTGATTATTAGATGATTAATACAAGTTGGATTAGAAGCCAATTTATACCCTCAAATACAACCTAATGCAAATCATCGCATAAATAAATCCATAGTATTAATCACATGACAGTTGGAATATTAATTACGAAGGTTTAAGAGGTGCCACTTGCATTTGTATATGTTCTATATATAATGACTCCAAGAATGAAACCACTGGGATTATCACATGTTGATTGAAAATCGATAACGAATAAGATTTTACTTGAAAAATACTTACTTAAGCATAAAAGCAACAATCTTAATTATCTGAAAGAAAGAATCCACAGCTTTTCAATATTAATATAAATCATTTTCCCCATTTGCACTAAAATAGAGTCAAACAATTTTATACCTAGCATACAAATATCAAAGTGTTTGTTTGGAAGAAAACGGATTAGCATTTATACCTAGCATACAAATATCTAACGAGGAAACTTATTATTCATTAGACACACTGTAACACATATACCAAAGAATATACTTTTGTTCTCTCTGTTTTTAAAAGTTATTCAAAGTTTGAAATGCTAATCAAACTGATTAGCATCACAAGTTTGATTAGCATTTCCATACTTTTGTCACTCAAATCATTGTCTGAATCCGAAAAAATATCACCAATCACATTAAGCTTGTACGGATCACACTTGGAAGAAAGTTGAGAATAAAACTTCCTTTCGTCTTTGTCATCACAGAGTCTTATGATCCCCGTTTTATGGGAACTGCCATGAGCAACGGACAGCTTTCCATTACCGTCAACTTTGTCACTCTCAATTAAACTTCTTTTCCTCTTGGAAAATGAAGTAGAGAATTCCTCTATAACCTCTTCTTTTATCTGCTTAGGAAATGTTAAATTCTTACCTAGACCATCACTGTTTGAAACACATGCCATTGCCTTCTCATCATCATTGTCGCTAATGAGAACAACAATTTATCAAAGACACACCCTTTCAGGTACTGTATCCAAGTTATTCTCTGCATCCAAGTTCATCCCGAGTAATATTACTACGAGGATAATCACCAAAGCCACCAGACAACTTTATGATGCCAATGAAGCAAGATGAGCTATTCACCGAGCCTCGACTGTACATGTAAGTTTTTTACTTTTCATTAAGTATTTTGATTTACTTTTATATAAAATTTGAAATACTAATTCAATGTAATTTTTCTTATAAGGTCGCTTCACATCTGACCTGGAGGAATTCATACGCAGTCAGCCACCTAATGAGTCGGGCGAGGCAATCCAACTTTCGGACGAGGATNGAATGGGCTTGTAATAAGTGTTAACTTAGTTTTGTTAGTTAAATGTGTTAGTTCTATTGAACTTTATACGTTGTTGGTTTTTAATGTTGGTTTTAATATTGGTTTTAATGTTGTTGTTGTTGTGTTGTTAGTTCGTATTGTTGTTGTGTTAGTATTGTTGTTGTTGTTGTTGTTGTTGTGTTAGTATTGTTGTTGTAATAGGATTTGGTATGCTGGCAGGTGGTGTGGCTGCCAAAATAGGCAGTTTCTGCCAAAATAAAACCCAGAAAAACGATCAAAGTTGGTCGCTATTGAACCCAGATTTCCAGAATAGCGACCAAACTTTGGTCGCTATGTTATTAAAAAAAATATTTTTCCTGGAATTTAGCGACCATTTGTGGTCGCTTTGGTTTAAAATAAATTAAATAAATTATTAAAAAAAATTATTTTTTCTGGAAATTAACGACCAATTGTGGTCGCTTTTATTTAAAATAAATTAATAAAATAGCGACCAACTTTGGTCGCTATTTTCCAGATTTTAAAATATTATATTTTATTTACAGACCAAAGTTGGTCGCTATATTTTGTATAATAATAAATAAATAAATATTGTCATTTAAACATAGAGACCAACTTTGGTCGCTAAATTTATATTATTAAAATAAAAAAACGACCAAAGTTAGTCTCTTTTTTTGATACCCGGAATATTTGGTCTCTATGGTAAAGGGACCGAAAAAATAGCGACCAAGCCTGTTTGGACGCATTTTGGTCGCTTTTCACTGTTTAGGGACCAACTTTGGTCGCTTTTTGTGGTCGCTTTTTCCCGAATTTTTAGTAGTGTTCGATTTGAACACCCTACTAGTACTAGTAAAGCTCATAAGTCCCACCCCATTGAACATCTTAGTTGATCTTTTAAAATCAACATCGCCCTCATTTCTTAACTCTAGTTTCAACAAGGCAAGTTACACATTTGGTGGATCGGCAAGGGGGTTAAAATTAAACACCACCCTAATAAATGTTAATGTTTTTCCAATTTTATGAGGTCAAAATTAAAGACTACATCCAAAAAAATCATATTTTTGTATTTGTTTTGAAAATATTCTTAATATGGTATAATATTATCTGTTTCGGGTCAAGTCTGCGCAGTTTATTCCAAAAGACTTCATACCATTAGCGTGTACCTAATATATAGGTTTTTAATATTTTCAGCTACCAATATGGGACAACGTTAACACGTTCAATAGTACTCATTTGGGCTTTTCCATTCATCTTCATTCTTTGTTTAGTTTAATCCTCGCTCTCTCCAATTTCCTTCAATTAATTTTTCTTTCCAAAATGTTCAAAAGAATTATTTTATATTAAGTCTGGACGTGGCCCGTTATTTGATTGGTGCAGGTCAAGTTGTCTTGACCAACTTGGGCATAAGTCGAAGATCAACTCGACACGAGGTTTAGAGGCAAACGTGATCCTTGCTTTGTTGTTGGACACAGTGAACTTTTCCTGCTGATGCGTGTTGATTATGGCATCTTCACATGCATTGTTTCCCGAAACAAAGGCTGATGATACGCTCTGTTGAATATTACTTCCCCTCTCAATTTATGCTAAACAATGACTTTTGAAACTTGTGATATAAAATAAGTCATAAATATTTGTATGACTATAACTCATCTAATTAATGGTCAAATGAGAAATTTAAAATTCAATTATTTTTAATATAAAAGTATAACATTCTTTTGTGGCAGATTAAGCAAAATATGACACATAAATATGAAATAGCATTTAGTGTCGACCATCTCCTCGACGCTTATCATGTATTTAGTGTCTTCCCACTTCTTAGATTTTTGCCCTGTCTCAACTCTCAACAATCCCTTGTTTGCTACCATGAAAATGCACATATTTGGCGGTATTAGAAATAGAGGCGGATTTTGAATTTAAATTTTATGTGTTCAACTTTTAGGTTTTAGCTTTGAACCCGTTATAATCTTAAAGTTATGGGTTCATCTCTATTATTTATTGCAATTCTGATAAATTGTTACACTTCAATTTATACTCCGCATAAAAAATTATGGATTCAATTGAACCTATGAAAACCGGCCTCCTCGTCTGAGCGAGCTAGATCCTACTTTCATGCCTAACATCGTAAGAAAAATCATGGTTTCTGATAGGGTCACGAGTTCGACTTCATGGATTTGTAACACAGATTATTGGTCGTCCAATATTTTGAGTTTCAAATTTTTTATATAGATTAAGCAGTTTCGTTATTCTGTGATCGATTTGGGTGAAATAGCGATGGAATTTCTTGATCCGTCACTGTTTTACCAAAAATATGATAATACACTTATGTGAGGTCTATTAAGCTAAGATGGCAGGTTAATCCTAGTTAGACTTAATAACTGCTAGATCTATGAAAGTAATGACTAATGAGTGGAGTAGAAACGTCGTGATATTGAATGCTAAACCGGGGTGCTAACAATGATTGAAAATGAATATATGAAATAAATGCATGAAATGGCAATAAATGTAATAACAGATGATTGCACGCCCGAATACAAAATGATGGTTATCAATTGTCTTGTTGTCAGCAGAGTAAATGATAGACAACGTGAGTAAGATACTGAGTTCTTGGATCTTGTATATAGAAAGGTTTTTCTTAACTTGGGAATCAATAGATGAGATAAGAAGCGTATATTCTTTCAATAGTCAACAATACAAAATGTTCTTTTTTGAGATTCACCGACCCCTTTTTTCTCCCCCTAGTGTTCTATATATAAGAGACATTTTTAGGGAACCCTATGTCGCGCCCCTTTTTTCCCCAAGCACTCCTTTCGGGGCCGATTTAAAAGGGTTTATGACATTGGTTGGGACAACTCGTTTCCTTTTGGGAAAGGGGTTTGCATATTTTTGAAGAGTCGCCACCTAACGATTTTAAGGTGTGTTAGGGCACCTATTGGGGTTCATTTACAACTACTTTTGATAACTAGAGACAGGGTAAGGGCTTGAAGTTATCCTAAGGGGAAGGTGTTAGGCACCCCTCAGGATCCACAAGTGTGGTTCCCGGCCAAATAACATTTGTGAATTTCATACAACTAGTAAGTAAACAAATATGGTTCAAATAATAAGGGATTTTAGTCTAAGTACACATATGTTTGAAAACAGTTAATAAAGAGATAGATTTTGAAAAGGGTTATAATCTAAACATGTATATAGAGTAAGAGTATCCTAGGTTTGTTTGTAATATGGATCACATCAATGCAATACCCGGTATGACACTCCTCGATGAGGGGATACACGTGGTATTAGCGCACCGGTCATCATATCCATATCTACCCTTTCCCACCCCGCGAAGGTAACTAAAGCGAGTGTTGGTCACGACCTCTATTGCATGCTGTTACCCGTACCTTCCTATTAGTCCCGGAGGAGTTTAGGACTTCTATCCTATAAAGGGGGTTCTAGGTAGACCCTCAGGTTTTAAAGGTAAAATACTAAGGCGACATATAAAAAAAACAAATAGGACTGCAGATAGGGGTAACACATAAACAGGAAAGGCCCAAGTAACCTCCACAAATAATGGGCAGAATCAACATGACTCAAACACAGTTAAGGTCTTGGTTTAAATTCAGATCCTAAAACATGGTATCTAAGTGATAACAATAGAGAAACATATTTATTGCATAACTCAGAGAGGAAGTCCTAATCAGTTTGCCTATTGATGTTACGCATGCTGGTAATTAGACAGTAAGAACAGGGGGGACAATTCATTTTTTATTTTTAAGGTTGATTACCTAAGGCTTGCCTAGGCGTAGGATCATATATGACAGTCATCAGAGGTGTTAACAGTTTTAGGTTGTTATTCCTAAGGGCATGCAGTTCTAAGTGTCTGCAAAATATACAAGAGTTAATTACCAGTTATTAGAGAGAGGTGGACTGTTTCACATCCCTCTTTTATGCATCAGTAATTAGGCTAAGTGTAATTAGGCGAATGAGATCCTAAAACATGGTATCTAATGCAAAGTGATGCACATGGAATCACTAAAACATGGTTTCTAAATGCACACAAAACCACAACATTATGCACAGTTTCAGAGTAGGCATAAGTGACAGTTTTTAATGTTGTTTGTTCTAGAACATGATTTCTAAGTGCGGAGCATGGTTGTAGCATGATGATTGTATGAATAACAGCTTATGTTAACACATTTATCCTAGGACAAGATTTCTATATGAGTTTTAGAATAGGTAGAATCATATGGTGGCAGTTTATTTTAATGTTGTTATTTACCTTAGAGACGGGATTTCTAAGTGATAGGGATGCTGAAAAAAAAACCAGTATATATGAATCCTAGGGAACATGGTATCTAATGCATGGAAAGCTTGCATGTGTTATCCCTAAACATGGCTGCTATTGCGCATAGAAGAGAAGTAAACCTATGAGCATGGTTTCTACACTTGGCTACACTACAACATACATATTACCCTCCCCTTTTCACTATCAAACCCCAGAGTTGTTTACAAATAATTATTACAGACCATTGGGTATGAATTACATAACTGAAATAAGAAAAATAAGAAGCTAACTATAGGGAGCCTACAGTATAGGCCCAAATCTCCATATCCTCAATGCCAAGTGGTATGTCACAACCTTTCTCATAATCTAGGTGTGTCAGAGTTCCCTAAGAACCTCAAGGGATCCTCGGCAGTGCTCACACCCAGTTTTCATAGCCATAGTAGAGTAAGTGCAGTGTGGAAGGGCCAACCTTAGTGTGTCAAAGTTCAGAGGGAGCTCAAGGGTCCCAAAGCAATGCTCACACAAAGGGGGCAAAACTTAAGGGGTCTAAGAGTAGAGTGAGAGTGCTTGACATAGTTTTGAAAAAATTGAGTGAACAGTTTTGAAAAAAAGAGACTTGATTGAAATGATTTTATAACAGAAAGTTTAACCAATGAGACATTTTGAAAGAGCAGAGTAATCATAACAACACCAATCTCAGGATCCAAACAAATTCAGCATATCACAAGGAACAAGGAACCAAGAAAAAAATCCAACAACCACAAACAGGGGTAATGGGATTTGAGGGACAAGTATAGAGCATGTGAGGGCAAGCATGCAGTAGGCAGAGGTATGCGTAGGTACACAATCAGAAGTTCCTAAGGGGTTCAGGGAATTGGGATACAACATAGTAACAATATCAAATAGCTTAAGGTAATACCAGTAGGGGCATGCCTTAACCAAAGCTAGTGTACAGACATATGCATAGAGGGATTCACATAGAAATAGGTTTCAAATACATAAAGACATGCTGATTATGAAAATAAAACATAACTCAACATGCTAGATGAAGCACAGGATTTTAATTACATGTCCAACAACAAAACAGTAGATAGAAGCATATAAGAAACATAATGAATTGAAGCAGCAAAATAAACATATTGGTTTGGAAACTGGGATTAAAAATCAGAACATAAGTGAAGAAGACAGTAAACACAAAGTAAGGTACGAGCACAATAGTTAGCCTTGGCTTGCAGCCGGCTAACTTAGAACAGTAACAAGTTGCACAAAGAAGAGAGAAGAGAGCAGGAAGTTTTAGTAGAGAGAGAGTTATTGAACCAGTCAGTTCCTATGTAGCTTAATGAAAGAGTGAAGGTACTTATAGTTTTGAAAATAGGCAGAAAATAAGGTAACAAATGATAGTTCAGCAAAATTATGGAGGTGCACATCAATTAGAATCACATTAATATCAGTACTCCCTTTAATTAAGGAGTCAATATTCAAACGGATACAAAAAATGATAACATAAGGAAAGGAAATCATATAGACTGATGGTAACACATAAAGAAATAAATTTCAATAAAGTATAAGACATGTAATAGGGGATAAGTTCAGAATACTCTAATTAAGGAAAGCATGCGTGAATTAGTTTGATAGAATTATTCATAGAAATAAGGCAGGAAATTCTGAAAATCAACAAGAAATCCTCGAGCGAGATTCAAATCACAGGAAATTAGTACCAGTTAGGGAAAGTATCATGTATGACTAGAATACCACACTGGGAAATAATTTTAGCATATATAACAAGTAATTAGTCTAGGTTCAGAGAATCTAATTAAGGAAAGGTCTATAAGAATTGATTAACAGTAGAATCAATCAAATAAGTCAAGTGAATAACTCATGGGTCAAAATCACTAATGTATTACCATAGGAGATCAGTGAAGGAAACTAATCCCAGGGAATCAGGGATTCGAATAAGGATAACATTAGCTAAAGGAAATTAACACGTATTAAAGAACCACTGGTTCTAGCCATAAATGAAGAGATCTTACTCGGACGGCCGTAGATGGCCAAAAAACGGCATGAAAGGCCATAGGTGGGAGTTGAACCGCTCCAATTTCACTTGAAGACCTCAAGGTAGTGTCAAGCCGGCATAGGAGGAGACATAGGCTAGAAGGGGTGAGACCTCATGGTTTCCGGCAAGAGAGGTGGCCGGAGAAGAGAGACATAGTTCATCGGAGGGGGGGG